>PVJN01031212.1:0-25011 GCA_004026805.1 Lasiurus borealis
CCTTGCAGGTGAGCCGAGTGCTGGTCCCTGGAGGCCGGTTCATCTCGTTGACCTCTGCTGCCCCCCATTTTCGGACTAGACACTATGCCCAATCCCGTTATGGCTGGTCCCTGAGGCATGCAACCTATGGCAACGGTTTCCACTTCCATCTCTACCTCATGCACAAGGGCAAAGAGCTTAGTGTGGCCCAGCTGGCTCTTGGGACGCAGATCCTCTCACCCCCCAGACCTCCCACCTCACCCTGCTTCCTCCAGGACTCAGATCATGAGGACTTCCTTAGTGCCATTCAGCTGTGAGGCCAGAAGCATGGTCCTTGAGTCCTCCTCCTTACCTTTCTGCCCTGGACTCCTCAAGTTGTTGTAATTCCTGACTCAGGGCTTTAGGGCTCGGTCCAAGGTGCTCACATCCCAGGGGCCTGATGCCTAAGATAGAGCTGATGAAAGCAACCCCACATGAAACAATATAGCCCAGGCTAAGTTACATCTCAAATCACAGGTTTCTGGCTTCCTTCTTGGGTTTCTCAGATCTCTGGGCTCCCCAAACTTCCTCTCCCACCGTACTGAATCCACCACAGCCCCTCTGCTGGCCAGCCAGACTTAGGGACCTGCATCCCTGGGGCCTGTTGTGGCCTCCCCACCCGCTTCAACCTGGACTTATCCACAGGAGGCTGCGGACTTTGAATCTAGATCGCTCTACAATTCTGACCCTAACTCCAGCCCCAACTCGGATGACCTGTCCTATTCTGGTTGTATATTTACCCAAGAATGCTACATTGTAATGATGTCTCAGGCCAAGCTGCCTGCTGTGTTTACTTGGCGACTCTTCCCTGCCAGCAACATGCACCTGAGATTCTCAAGTACCCATTCCTCTTCCCAAAAGGAACTAGCGCCATTTTTGCCTGACCCCTGAGCAAACGGAAGCAATAGCCACACACACACACACAGGGAGGTCTGTGTTTATTCACACACTCCTGGTACAGTGAGGATGGAGGAACATTTACAAAGGACAACCCTGGGTTGAGAACATCTCTAGGGCCACAGGTGTCATCCAAGGGTGCAGATCAATCCCCATTTGGGTTCCCAGGGGCGGGGGGCAGGGGTCCAAGGTAAAATCAGACCTGGGCCCTTGGAAGGTGATACCTGGAGGGGAGGGGTCTGCCAGAGAGCCGCCTGGGGTCAGGCCTAGGCAGACTGGCCACGTGTTGGTTACCATGTTGGGGCTTGTCCATTCCCACCCTCAGCACTCGTCCTATCTGCCAGGCGCAGAAGAAGAGCAAGGACGAGGCTGAGGCGGGAGGGCGCTAAGGAGGGGAGCCAGTAAACAAAGAGTCGGATATAAAAATACAAATGTGCTGAGGAAGTCCCTTAGAAAGAGGCCGAGGCTGGGGTCACGCCAGACAGGGGTGGGGGGAGGGTGAGGAGCGGCCTGGAGGTTCTGGGCTCAGGTGGGTGGGAAGCTCATGCAAATACGCAGCCAAACATCCCTGGCCGCACGGTCCGTCACGGCTGGCAGCCAGGTCTGCAGACCAAACCGGCCGGCGAGGGGCGGGGCTGGGGAGCCGTGCGGGAGGGGGCGGGCCGGGGGGCTGAGGGCCGCGGGTCTCGGTACGTTCTGGTGTGCGGGAGGGGGCTGCGGCCCGCGGTTCTAAAGTGCATGAGCGCGGCGGTGGGCTCCGGGCGGGTCCACGCCGCCGCCGCTGCTGTAGCTGCCGCCGCCGCCGCCGCCGCCGCCGCCGTGGTGCTGAAGCGGACAGCTCCGGAGTGCCCGGCGGCGGCGGCGGCGGCTCCGACCCGGGGTCGGCGCGGCCCTGCAGCCCCCGCCCGCGGGCGCCTGGGCCCGGGCGGGGGTCGCCGGCAGCCGCATCGCCTGCCCGCGCTCCTGGCCGCTGCGAGGCTGGGCCCGGAGCCCGCCGCCCGAGCCGGCGCGTCTACACTCCGGACGGCGGCTTCTCCCCCATCCCCTTCAGCACGTCGTCTATCCGGTCATCCTCGATCACCACTGCACGGGGAGAAAGCGCGTCAGCCGCGCGGCCGGGGGGGGGGGAGAGAGGGAGGGGAGCGGCGTGCCGGAGCCCCGCTCAGACACTGCCTGCAGCCCAGCAACGCCCGCGACCCCCGCGCCAGGTGCCCTCCCCGTGCGAGCTCTCCGGCCGCCGCCGCCGGCTCGACCCCGCGGCGGGCCCTCCTCGCAGACCCCTCCTCTCCCCGCGGAGGAACGCCCCCTCGCTATAAGGCGCCAGCCCTCCAACCGCCCGGTCACACCCTCCCGCCACCTGCGCTCCCCTCCGTCCGCGCTGAGCCGAAGCCTCTAGGCTCGGGGGATGGCCCTCTGCACCTGAACCCCCTCCTCAAACGGCATCTCCAGCCGCTCCCCAACCTAACCCTCTTGCCGTGTGAACCCCTCTCCCGATCCCGGCACCGAACAAAGCCCCCTCCCCATGCAAAGAGCCAGGATGTCCGATTTCCTGCCCGCCCTCCGCCCCCCGCCCCCTCCCTGCTCTCCAATCGGACACCCTTCCCACCCGAAGGTTCTTCCGTAGCGTCCACGGACTCAAGCGTTTGATCCAGAAGACGCGGCCCGTCTCCCCACGTCCCCACTTCCAGGTAACCCCGAGTGCCCACCCCCCGGCCGGCCCCTCCCCCTCGCCCGGGTGCCAGGGCTCGCCTTCCCGAGGTGCGGAGCACCGAATCCGGGGCATTGCGCTCCCGGGAGAGGGACGGAGGGGGACCGCACTGCCACGGGGACCTCCCCCCCCATCCCCAACACCGCATCCCAGCCCCAGCCCCAGCCTGCGAGCGGCCGGCTGCGCTGGTCTGCGGCAGGAGCTGCGGGAGCGGGCGGGGACCGGCCTCCGGGAGGCGCGGGCGGAGGGTTTCTGGGTCAGGCGGCGAGGCGGGCCCCGCCGCGTACCTCTCTTGGCTCGGCCGATCTGGCCCAGCTTGGGGGGTCGCTTGGCTTGGTTGCCCGCGAAGAAGGAGTTGGTGTCCTGGAGGCGGCAACTGAAGGAGAGGTCGGAGCCCTCGGGGTCGGCGCCGAAGCGGCCCATCTTGTCCTCGCTGTAGGGCAGGATCTCGGACATGGCGGGCGTGCAGTGGGCGCGGGACTGCGGCGGGGCGGCGGGCGGCGGGGCGGCGGGCGGGCGGGCGGGAGGGCGGCCGGGCGGCCCTAGCTCAGCGGGGGAGCCGGCGGAAGGATGAAGTCATGCAGCATCCGGGGCTGCGGAGCCAAGCGGGGCCTCCTCCCCCGCGCCTCCGCCTCCCGGGCCGCTGGGCAGGCGGCGGCGGTGGCGGTGGCGGCGGCGGCGGCGGGGACCGGGCGGGGACGAGGATGGCGGCGGCGGCGGGAGCGGAATGACGATGAGCGCCCGACTGCCGCAGAGCGCGGCGGGCTGGGCGCGGGGGAGGCGGGGCGGGCACCGGCCGGCGGAGGGGCGGGGCGGGGGCGGGGGCCGGAGAGCGCCGACGCTCCGGGGAGGAGGGAGGAGGGAGGAGGAGGGACGGGAGGGGAGGGCGAGGGAGGCTCTCGCCCGCGGCTGGGTGAATGGCCGCACCTGCCGGCGGGGAGGCGGGGGGAGAGGGCGGGGAGGGCGCTGTGTGGCGGGAGCGCTCCGGGCCCCGAGGGGCGGGGGTCTGGCCCGGAGCCCGAGAGCCCAGCCAATGGGACTGGGGATCGGAGGGCCGGCCGGGCCGGAAGGCGGGAGCGGGGCTGGCCGCGGTGGGGGGCGGGGAGCGCCGGCCGTCGGGCGCGCGGTGCGGCCAGCAGGACGGGGAACCGGCTCAGAGCAGGGGGGCGCGTCCCCGCCGTCGGCGGCTCTTCGGGCTTCGCTGTGCACCTGCAGCCCGCGTCGCTCTGCCCGCCCGCCCTCCCTCCCTCCGGGGTCTGCCTCGGCCCGTCCGTGTTTCAGTCCACGGGGTGCGCCCGCCGCCTCCGCCTCCGGGACCCCGCCCTCTGCGCGTGGCGGCCCCCGTCTATGCGCGTCTTAAAGGTCTTGGCTCCTCCGCACCGGCCTCCGCGCTCGGCCCCGGTACCTAGAGGGACCACGCTGTCTCCATCTCCCGAGACTCGGTGCGTCTCCGTCTCACCCGGGCGAGGTGTCGGGAACGGGGCCGACCCCCAGCCCCTCATGCTGGCGCCTAAACAAACTCGGGTTCAAAGCGCCCGCCGCGCCCCGCCGTTCTCCCGGCCCCGGGTGCCCGCGCCGCGCGCGCCCCGGGAAAAGGATGAATGGCGGCGCCGCGAAGGGCACCCTGGCTCCCGGTGACGCAGGGAAGCCCGGAGCGCCTGAGGACGCGGGGAGCTTCGGCGTGGGTCCGCAAGCAGGAAGGGCGGGACAGAGGGCGCCCCCCACTACCCCCCCCACCCCGCCAGTCCTTGTGGAGGTGCCCCACGTGACAGTCCTCGCCGAACCAGCGGGGACGCTCCCTCTTCACACCTCCCACCCCCACCCCCACGCCGGCCGTCCACCGCAGCGTCACCTGCCGGCTCGCGCTGCGGGGCGCTGGGGAAACCATCGGCCTTGAAGGAGAGGGGTGACAGCGCGGATAAGGGTTAACAATCATTTCCTACGCTCAGTGCACGACGGAGGCGGAGGGGGTCTCCGCTGTCAGTGAAGCGTGCCCCCCACCCCCGCCACCTCCCACCAAAACCACGCAGCTAAGTCAGGCTGCCAAGTACCGAGTGTCCTTCCTCCTACCACGCACCAAGTGTTAGTCCCTGGAACACCGAGGCGAGTGCAATGGTGGCTGCCCCAGGGACCAGGACCGGTGGTGTGGCGGCGGGTGAGGGGGATGCGGGGGGCTGGCGGAAGGAGAGGGAAGAGAAACGGTTGCCTGAGGATGGAGGATGCCTTTGTGCAAGTCTCACTCAGAGGCCCAGACCTGGGGGCCCATCCCGATCAAGGCCTCCTCTGCGGAGTGCTAGTCTGGGATATGGGGGAACTGAAGAGAGAGAGCATGGAGACCTGGAAGGACAGTAGAGGCTGGAGCACTAAGGAACACTAAGGACAGAGTCCAGAAATTTCACACCCACTGGAGGTTGTCCAGCAATAGGTTCCTATCCTGGTTCTGCTACTTTCTCCATGAACTTGAACTGAAGGTCCCATCGTTCTAGATTTTAAAAATGTACTCCATGCCCGGCCAGCATGGCTCAGTCGTTGAGCATTGACCTGAACCAGGAGGTCACAGTTTGATTCTCGGTCAGGGCACAGGCCTGGGTTGTGGGCTCCATCCCCAGTGTGGGGGTGTAGGAGGCAGCTGATCGATGATTCATCATTGATATTTCTCTCTCTCTTCCTTTCCCTCCCTCTCTGAAATAAATAAATAATATATACTTTTTAAAAGTAATTCATTTGTACTTGTAGCATTTTAGGAAAATATGGAAAACCATACAGTTGTGAGTACAGTTTAGAAGAGATAGATAGAAACATCAATGATGAGAAAGATCATTTATTGGCTGCCTGCTGCATACCCCAACACTCAGGATCGAGCCTGTAACCTGGGCATGTGCCCTCCCTGGGAATCGAATTGTGGCCTCCTGGTTCATAGGTCAACAACCAACCACCAGCCACTCCAGCCAGGCAGTTTATTCCTTCATTATTTATTCATTGTTGTATTATATAGTTGACTTACAACTGTAAGCCTACTTTTGCCCATCCTTGTACATATGTCCTTCCAATCCTTTCCCACGCATTTGAATAATATGCATACCTCTCTGTGCCTCCATTTTCTAGTTCAAAGCAGAAAGATGATAGAGCCTATGTTAAGGAAAGTTTCGGGGGTGAGATTGTCCTGAGGTAATGTGGGCTGTCTGAGGAAGTAATGAGCTGTCCCTCACCCGAAGTGCTAACAGGGACATAATGTTTCTTACCAAGGATGAGATGAGAACATGGGTGGGGAATTGGAACAATTCTCTTTTCTTCCCCCAGAAAGAGGGACATGGAGGAATGACAACTTAACTTGGAATTCATATTGTTAGCTTCTTCTTAAATAATCTTATTCCAGCCCTAACTGGTTTGGCTCAGTGGATAGAGCATTGGCCTGCGGACTGGAGGGTCCCAGGTTCGATTCTGGTCAAGAGCATGTACCTTGGTAGCAGGCACATCCCCAGTATGGGGTGTGCAGGAGGCAGCTGATTGGGTGTTTCTCTCTCATCGATGTGTCTAACTCTCTATCCTTCTCCCTTCCTCTCTGTAAATAAAATAAAATAAAATATATTATTAAAAAAAACAATATTCTTATTCTGCCCCTGCTGTGCATGCTGGATCATGATTAAAGCAAAAGACCTAAGTGCAAAATTGTAAAGTTATAGCAATATGTAAGCTTCCATTATGTATTAAAAATGTGTGTGGGGGAGAGATTTTTACAATTGTGATTTCCTATTTAAAATTCTGATGTTCTGCCAAAAGCGGTTTGGCTCAGTGGATAGAGCATCGGCCTGCGGACTGAAAGGTCCCAGGTTCTATTCCAGTCAAGGGCATGTACCTGGGTTTTGGGCACATCCCCACTAAGGGGTATGCAGGAGGCAGCTGACCAATGTCTCTCATCGATGCTTCTAACTCTCTATCCCTCTCCCTTCCTCACTGCAAAAAATCAATAAAATATATTTTAAATAAATAAATAAAATTCTGATGTTCTGCATCCCTGCCTATGAGACAAAAAATCATTTTCACAGCTAAAATGAAATAAAATTTGTGTGGCATTTTGTGACCATGTATTGGATTTCTCAATTGAAAGCCCCTCAAAACCCAGTGGACTCAATCCATATGCCATAAACAGAATAATATATCTTTTGACATTTAAGCATAAATAGCAGTTTTATTCAAGTGGAAACCATAGGCTTGTTCAGTAGATTAAATTGGACCCCCCCTACAATTCATGTTCAGCTGGACCCTCAGAATATGATCCTATTTGGAAACAAGGTCTTTTCATAAGTAATCACTTAAATTAAAAGGAGGCCATAATGGGTTTGAGTGGGCCCTAAATTCAGTCACTGGTATCTTTATAAGAAGAGGACAGATGCACAAAGACACATACACACAGGGAAGAAGGCTAAGTGAGGAAGCAGAGATAGGAGTGATTTAGCTTCAAGCCAAAAAACACCAAGGATTGCTGGGAGCCACTGGAAGATGGAAGAAGCCAGGAAGGATTCTTGTCTACAGACTTCCAAAGGAATATGGCCTTGCCAATACCTTGATTTTGGACTTCTCGCCTCCAGAACTGTAAGAATAAGTTTCTGTTGCTTTAAGTCACTCAGTTTGTGGGACTTTGTTGCAGCAGACCTAGGAAAACAAATACAACCTGTTACAAATATTTTGGGGCAATATTTTACAACTCTCATGACCATGTTTCACCTTCCTTAAACTGTCTCCTTAAAGGAGGCCCACTTCATGAGAGTATTTCTGGGACTGAGTGGATCAACATGGCAATATATCCAAGGCTGTCAACGTGTCACTAACAAGTGTAGAGTATGATTTCATATATGTGAAAAAAGTACATACATATACATATGCATATATACCCATACACATACATAGTGTGTTTAGGTATATAAATGTATATAAAAGGAAAACCTGGAAGGATATTCACCAAACTGCTAATAAGGGTTACCTGGGAGGATGGGACTGGGATCCCAGCAGTATGAATTTCATCTTTTATTCTGTATGTTTCTGGAATATATTACATTTGCAGTAAAAAAGTTTTAATGATTTTAAAAAAAATGTTTAAAACCAATGATATACTCCATTTACCAAGCATCACACTCTGGCCCAGAAAAGTCAGGTGACTTAGAAAGAAAACTAATAGTTAGGAGCACAGAGTTTAGATTCAAATTGAGGATCTGGCCAAAACCGGTTTGGCTCAGTGCATAGTGCAACCTACAGGTTGAAAGGTCCCAGGTTCGATTCTGGTAAGGGCATGTACCCTGGTTGCGGGCACATCCCAGTATGGGTGTGCAGGAGGCAGCTGATTGATGTTTCTCTCTTATCAATGTTTCTAACCCTATCTCTCTCCCTTCCTTTCTGTGAAAAATCAATAAAATATATTTTAAAAATAAAAATAAAAACAAATTGAGGATCTGCCTTCAACCTGATGTGTAACTTTGGGTTCGTTATTAAGTTTCCCTGTGTCTTAGACTCTTCGTCTGTAAAATAGAGACTGTGATACTGATAGAATCTACAGAGTGGGCCATTCTGAGGATTAAACAAGTGAACATACATAAAGTGCTTAGGTAAATGCTAGAAAATGAAACTGTTAGCTATTATTATACAGAAAAGCATAAAGAAGTGGAAAGTAATCTCATCATTAGATGTATTCATACTAACTCTTAGTTGTTGAATTTCCCCTCCATTTTCATTTTTGTTGTTGTTATCATAGACAGTGCTGTGATGAACAAATGTAGGGAAACAATTGGCTCATATATTTTGTAGCTCCTCCAATCACAAAGTAGTATCTGTTTCTCCAACCCTGAATCTGGGCTTAACCTTCTGGCTTGCTTTGCCCAAGAGGGACATTAGCAGATGTATTGCAAGCAAAGACTTGGAAAAGGTTCATGTGCTGGGTCTTACCCTATTTTCTGGTGCTGGGAATTTTGAACTACCACATGAAGAAGCATGGGCTAGCTTACTGGAGAAGGAGAGACCACACAGAGACAGAGCCCACTCATCCCAGCTGGGACCCAAACATGTAAAAGGGGCCATTCAACTAGACCACTCAGCTCCTGCTGAACTGACCTAGACCTGAAGACCACCCAGTCAACCCGCTGAACAGATAAATAATAAATGTTGGCTATTTTAACCCACAAAGTTTGGGTAGGTTTTTTATGTAGCAAAAGCTAGTACCATCCTAAGAGGTAACCATTATTGGCAGTTTGGTGTGTATCCTTCCAGATCTTTCTCCTGTGGATCATGATTATTTCCTGAAACAATTTCCTAGAATTAGACTTCCTGTACACTTATATCTTTTGGTATATATTGGCCAAAAGAGCATCAGTTTGTAAGCCACCAACAATATATGAAAGTGACACATTCCTCATCTTTGTCAACACTGAACCTGGATGTTTCTTATCTTCATGACTACATTATCCTTGTAAATTTAATACATAACCCATTGTTCATTCCCTCTCAATTTATAATCAATGTAGAGAAAATATTACTCCTGTAGGAAAGAAGAACAGAAAAGAGAGAGAATAATAGAATGAGAAAAGAAAGCAGGGTCAAAGATTATAAACACAGAGGAACAAAAGTAGAATTGTAGAATAAAGCAACCTCCAAGCCTCTTATACATGTAGTCAGGAATAGTCATGAGCCTACTAAATGATTTGGGTCATGAAAGAGACATGGAAGGAACTGTCCATTTAGGCCATGCCTAGTAAAAGTGAGAACACTATAAAAGTAGGTACAGGGTCTCTCATATGTGGCTGCGTTTCTCAGAGCAACTCTGAGATACGGATGACTGTTCCCATTTTACAGATTAAGAAAATGAAGGATTAGAGCTTTCAAGTAACTTGATAAAGATCATACAGCCGATAAAGAAGTGAACCCAGATTTGAGTCCACATCTGTCTATCTTGGAAATAGATGTGTGTCTCCTAATTCTTCCAGAGAGGATATGGCAGAAGACAAGCAACTACTTAGGAGGACATGTATCCTTGAGCCAGACTACTTGGGTTTGAATCCCAGCTCTGCTACTAACTGTGTGACTCATCCTCTCTGTGCCTCCATTTTCTTCATCTGCAAAATGGCTTCATAAATGCCATGAGGATAAATGAGTACATAGGTGTAAAGCACCTAGAACACTAGCTGGCACATAGGAAAGTGCTGTTATAAACTGGCTATTTCCAGTATGGCATTGCAGCAGCTGTGGGACTGTTTCATATGAGTGTTTTGTCAGGACATCCTTACACAGTAGCTTTGTTTACACTCACGTGGCCATGTCTTGGTGGAATTTCCCGTGGGGCAAGACCAACCCTGCTGCCATGTTTCTCTTCATCCAGGCTTTCTGGGAGAGGGAGAAGAAGTAGGCGCTGTGGTGCCACACGTCCTCAGAAAGAATATGAACAATTCCAGGCACTTGTCCCAAGTGGCCATCCCAAGTCCTTGCTGCTGCAGACCCCAGTACGTATTCTGGATGTGAACGCTCCTTGCCCAGGGAACCAGCCTAACCTAGGACCCAACTGCCTTCTCTACTAACTGGAAAACAGAACAGGCTTTCTCCAGCCTTTCAGTTTTCATTTCTACCTACAGGATTTTAATTACTACAACAACAACACTCACAGCCCTAACACATTGAGTGCTAGTATGCGTCAGACACTGCCCCAAGCATTTACAAGTATTGTTTCATTTGATTCTCACAACAATCCTTTGATAAAGGTACTATTCTTTTTTTTTTAAATATATTTTGTTGTGTTGTTTTTACAGAGAGGAAGGGAGAGGGATAGAAACATTGATGAGAGAGAAATGTCGATCAGCTGCCTCCTGCACACCTCCTACTGGGAATGAGCCAGCCAACAAGGTACATGCCCTTGACTAGAATCCAACCTGGGACCCTTCAGTCCGCAGGCTGACGCTCTATCCACTGAGCCACACTGGTTAGGGTGAAAAGGTACTTTTCTTGTTTCAGTGTTGTAAGTGAAGAAATTCCGTCTGGATCCAGAATCTTTCATCTTCACTATGACACCGTACTGTCTCCTGTTTGAGAACATATAGTTGTGGCGTGGAAAGTGCCAAAGGAAACAATCCAGCTTTTCTCAGCCTGACTCATTCAGCTCCCACCTTTTCTCAGCCACGAGCGCATTCCATGCGAGAACCCTTTGCAGCAAGATGTTTGAAAACTGGATTATGGATTTGCCACTTCTCAGGTCAGATTCACGTCCGGTGTTGGGGAGGAAGGTGGAGGATGAGGCACTTCACACACACACACACACACACACACACACACACACACACAACTGTGGTGAAAGGAAGTACGAGGCACTCTGCAGGGTAGCAGACTGCAACACCTCCAGGCCTGATTAAGGAATGACAATATGGAAGGCAGATGGCAGATGCATAGATGCCACACTATTGCCTTTCAGTTAAAGAGTGCTTGGGTTGTCTTTTTTTTTTTTCCCCCTCCCTCCCTGTAAATCCTCCCAAATAAAATGGTTTGCTTTCCTCAAGTTAGAAGTGTTAACACGTCTTTTCTTTAAATATCTGTGGATGGCTGTTTTTTTTTTTTTTTTTTTTTTCCCTCTGCCAATTTGTCACCGTCTGTAACCCTCTCTTTGTGAGATGATCTGATGACAACAGTTATCTTGGAGAGTAAAAGTGCAGTCTTGGAGCAACGTGTCCGGGCCAGAGTGTGGGCTCTGTGTGTGGTAGCAGTGTGTGGTGGCGTGGGTTGGGCTGGGAGTCCTGAGCATGTACACATTGGGTGCGAGCGGCAGTGTGTGCCTTCGGCTGGCGAGCACCCTGAGTGTGTGCGGCTGGGTACTGGCTGGGTGCTTGCCCGTGTACTCTGGATCCCCGTGCTCCCTGGGAGCACCGTGCGGACACCCTGTATGTGGGTCAGCGCCTGTGCGCTGCTCCGTGCGCGGCTCTGCGGGCTGAGGAGCGGCTGGCTGTGCGCACTGCCGGGGGAGATGGTCCTCAATGGAGCATAATTTCTCCAAGGTGTTTGGAGGGGATGGGGAGGGCCTGCAATGTGGGTCATTGGGCCGAGAGGTATCAGCAGAGCGTGGGCCCGAGTCGAGGGAAGGCAAATGACGAGGGGCGGCTGGTGAAAGGGTGCGGCGGGGGCCGGGGGGGAAAGGGGAGGAGGGGAGGATGGGCCCTAAGGGGAGCGGGTTCCCTGCGGTTCTGGAGGGCGGCAGGCTCCCCAGCTCAGCGGGGTGGCCGCGGTCCGGAGCGAGGTCCGGGTGGACGCTCCTCCCCTCCCCCACGTGCCCGTCCCCAGACGCAGCAGCGCCGCGGGAGGCGGCGGGAGGGGGGGAACCCCCCACCCCGGCAGGCGGGGGTGGCGGCGGCGGCCCAGCGAAGGGCTGTGGCAGCGGCTACGATGGCGCGCGGCGGTGGGGCCTGGCCGGGGTCCGAGGCCGCGGCCTGGGCCAGGGCCAGCCGCCCGGAGCCCTAAGGTGCCGCCTGCCCGGACTCCACCATGAACATCGCGCTGCAGGAGCTGGGCGGCGGCGGGAATGTGAGTGGGGCTCCGGGCTCCAGGGGCGAGCCCCCCGCCCCTTGCCCAGGGGAGAGAGGGAGGGAGGGAGGGAGGAAGGGAGGCTGGCGGGCCGGCGGCCTCCGGGCTGGAGGAGCTGGGGCTGCGGGGCGGGGGTCGGAGGGACCCCCGGTCACCGGTCCCGGGAGGGGAAGGGGCCTCGCTGCAGACGGGAGGCGCGCCCGGCCCGGTGAGAGGCGCCGGGGCTGGGACGTGGGCGAGCCAACAGCCCGAGCCGCCCGCCTGACCTGGTGCTGAGCTGGGTGGGCGCCCGGCCTGTCTGGCAGATGGTGGAGTACCGACGGGCCACGCTGCGGGAAGACGACGCGCCCGAGACCCCCGTGGAGGGCGGAGCCTCCCTGGACACGGTGGAGGTGAGCGAGGGGTGCTCCCTTCCTCAGCAGCCCCCCGCCCTGGCCTGAAGCCTGGCACCCCCGGCCGCTTCTGGCCGCCCTGGAGGGTCACCTGCACCTGCCCCCACCCACCTCGGCTCCCACGCTGGCCTCTGCGCCCGGGCTCTGGCGAGGCGATCCTCAGCCATGACGTAGCACAAAACGGGCTCAAGACTCCGCTCAGCCTGCCTCATGGCCCCGGGGCCCAGCGTTACCTAACCCCAGGGCCATCTTCGCTCCGGGGCTCTGCAAACTGCCTGTGCCTTCACCCTCTGGGCGGACTTCTGTGATCTTGGGCCCCCCACTCCTCTCCCCTTACCCCCTGCAGCTGGCTAGCTGGGTCACCCTGTGCTCCCCAGGTGGGATTCCAGAAGAGGACGCGGCACCTCTTCGGCTTGCACACCCAGCTGGAGCTGGTCTTGGCAGGGGTCTCTCTACTGCTGGCCGCACTGCTCCTGGGCTGCTTTGTGGCCCTGGCGGTCCAGTACCAGCGAGGTAGGCGGGCTCACCCCTGTCCCCAGCCCTCCCAGCTGTGGGGACTCTGGAGGTGGAGGGCCTCTAAGGCATTCTCTGGGCGGGCGGGCGGAGCCACCTTCCCCAGCTTCTCTCTCTCCTCCCAACCTTCTGCCCTCAGGGCCCCTCTCAAAGCACTTGCCTTTCTCAGACGGACTGACAGCCCCCTGCCCTGGCCATATTCCTCCCTCCCCCGCAGACCCTTCCCATAGCACCTGCCTCACAGAGGCCTGCATCAGAGTGGCTGGGAAGATCCTGGAGACCCTGGACCGCGGGGTGAGCCCCTGTGAGGACTTTTACCAGTTCTCCTGCGGAGGCTGGATTCGGAGGAACCCCCTGCCCGACGGGCGCTCTCGCTGGAACACGTTCAATAGCCTCTGGGACCAGAACCAAGCCATACTGAAGCACCTGCTCGGTGAGTGCGCCTGTCCGGGGCTTGTGCCACGTACCTGCGTCGTGCCCAGCGGAAGGCTTGGCACTTCGGAGGTACTTCAGACATGTCCACCAATGAAGAAATAACTGGGCGACTGGGAACACGCCTGGGGTCAGGGAGGCAGAGCACAGGGGACTCCCGAAAGGCGGAGATGGGGTTTCTGGGGGAGCAGACCTCTAAGTACAACAGAGGGATTCCTCTCTGCATTCTGTCTGGAGGGCTGCTGAGGTGTGGTAGGCACCAGGGAGCCTGTAGTGCTCAGCCATCTTGGATGATCTTCATGGACAGGGGAGAGGAAGCTACACTTGGGCTGTTTCACCCAGTCTTCCTGGGTTTACATTAAGAGAGCCGCCCCTTGTTCAGAAGACAAACAGAGGGACCACGTAAGGGCCCGGGAACCTGCTCAGCAGTCAGCGTGGTTGCCACCTGGGCCTTTCTTCTACCCCACAGAAAACACCACCTTCAATTCCAGCAGCGAAGCTGAGCGGAAGACGCAGCGCTTCTACCTGTCCTGCCTGCAGGTGGAGCGCATTGAGGAGCTGGGAGCCCAGCCTCTGCGAGACCTCATTGAGAAAGTACAGCCCCTTGGGTGGACTGGGGGCAGGGAGAGGACAGGACTGGGAAGAGGGTGTGGCCCCCTGGAAGCTTTGGGGACCCCAAAGCTTCATAGGTTCCACGATGGTCTCTACTCAGATTGGTGGTTGGAATGTTACGGGCCCCTGGGACCAAGACAACTTCATGGAGGTGCTGAAGGCGGTGGCAGGGACCTACAGGGCCTCCCCCTTTTTCACCGTCTACATCAGCGCTGACTCGAAGAGTTCCAACAGCAATGTTATACAGGTAACGGGGCTGGGGAACTGTGGGGAAGGCCATGTGGACCATTTATTGAGCCCAGACTCTCCTTCCTCCTGACTGGCAGGCTGGGGAGGCCCCCTGCACAAGAGTCCAGGTTTCAGTGGGCTTACTCCTTTACCTTGCTATTGCAGGTGGACCAGTCTGGGCTCTTCTTACCTTCTCGAGATTACTACTTAAACAGGACTGCCAATGAGAAAGTAAGGAGCATCCTCAGAATTCCCATCCCTACCCTCGGTTGAGCTGGGCTAATCTCTGTTTACTTTGCCCAGGGTCAGGGTGGAGAACTAAGATGAGCCTATCCTATCACCTAGTGAACTGACTTCCCTTCCCTTCCTTCCTCTTCTCTTCCCTTTCCTACCCTCCCTTCTACTCCCCTCCCCTTCTTTCCCTTCCTCTCCTTTTTTCCTTTCCTTTCCTTTCCTTCTCTTCCCTTCCCTTTCTTTTCCTTCCTTCCTGCCTTCCTTCCTTCCTTCATCCCTCCTCCTCCTCCTCCTCCTTCCAGGAAAACACTTTATAGGCACCTACTCTGTGCCTGTACAGTAGGGGAATTCTGAGATGTACCTTTCAGAGTTACAAGAAACGTTCAGTGTAGATAGGATCATGGACCTAGATATCTGAGAATAAGATTCCAAGTAGGTTTTTGGGACTCAGGAGAAACTTGGGTAGCCAGAGAATGTTTCCTAATAAGATTACATTGAGCCTCACTAGCATGGCTTAGTGGTTGAGCTCAGACCTATGAGCCAGGAGGTCATGGATTGATTCCCAGTCGGTCAGGGCACATGCCCAGGTTGTGGGCTTGATCCCCAGTGGGAGATGTGCAGAAGGTAGCTAATCAATGATTCTCTCCCATCATTGATGTTTCTGTCTCCCCCTCTTTGAAATAAATTTAAAAAATACGTTTTAAAAAAGAGCTTCAAAATTAAAAAAAAAGAAGAAGAAGATAACATTTGAGCCAGGCCTGTAGACTATCTAGGGGTGAGGGATATTATGCTGGGTAAAGAGGACAGTTTAAACAAAAGTGTTGAAGAAGGAAAGGCTAAGGTGTACTTGGACCATGGGAAGGGGTCCAGTTTGGCAAAACGAGAGCTCAAAGCAGATGAGAGGCTGGGAAGGCGGAGAGGGTCTAGTTCCGGAAAGGACCTGCAATGGCACCTGGAGGAGTTTTTGTATAGGCCTCAGACCCATTGCATGCTCCAGATCCAGTGAGCAGTGCTTTGGGAAGCCAGTTTGGCTGGGGTGTGAAAAGTAGGTGCAAGAGAGAGAGCTTGAAGATCAATTAAGAGTCTCTGCAGTACTTCAGGCTCTGAGTCTGTAAGGATCCAAATGGGGGAAGTGGCGGAGGGACTGCTAGGAAAAGGAAGATGCAGGAGACATAAGTCCCAATTGTGAATTGTTGGTGACTGGGTGCTAGAAGAGAGGAGTGGAAGGAGGAAGAGATGAAGCAAGTTAAGGCTACCAACCAGAATGATGGTGAAATGGTGGGGTCCTTAGAAAATCAAGGGTGCCTGTAGGAGAACCAGCTTAGGGCACATTGGGTCAGAGGAAACAATGTGATGTCCCAGGAAAGGGGCAGACTTTGAACAAAGACCTCGATTCCAGTCCCAGCTCTGTGGCTTGGTGCAGCTTGATCTAGCTCTCAGGGACTGTTCCTTCATCTGTAAAATGGGATCATAGAATCTACTTCATATGGTATTTTAGGGGGTGAGGGGAGAAGCAAGCTTATGCTCCTGCATGTGGCAGACACTCAGGGAGTGGGAGCTGCTAATTTTTGACGTGTGAGTTTGAGGGACCTGGGCACCATCTCTATGGAGAGGTCAGCAGGCAGCTGTAAAAGCTGGGGTGCATTCCTGGAGAGAGGATGAGGCTAGAGGGAGCTGTGGGCGTGAGGGGCATCTCCTTAGAAACCTAGACAAAGGCTTTAGGAGAGAGGAGAGAAAGGGGGAGAATAGGGAAAAGAGAAAGGAAAGCCCTTCTGAAGAACAGTGGGAGGAAAAGGGCCAGAAGAAGAGGCTGCTATGGAGTAGGACAACCAGGAAAGTCATTTATCCTTCTTCCGTTCATTCTCAAACACGTACTGAGCACTCCTCAACCAGACCTCTTCTAGGCCTGTGGTGAACAAGACATTGCCACTGCCAATCAGGTGGGGGAGAAGGCATGAGATAGCTTGTTATATCCTGTTTACAGTTGCCAGGACTGTTATAGAGAAGCATGGCATCCTGAGAGTGAGTGTAACAGGCAGCCAGCCTAGTCCTAGGGTCAGGGTAGATTTCAGGGAAGAGAGTGTGTTCCAGGCAAAGGGAATGGTTAGCTTATGTACAGGCTCTCAGGTAAGAAGAAACATGGCCCATTGACAGACCAGAGAGGGGAGCAGGAAGGGAGGGGAATCGAGTCCTTCTGGACAGGTATATAGACTCATGTATCACATGAACATTGTGAGTCAAGTGTGGCATTTATCCCAAAAGAAATAGAAACTCCAGTGAAGGGAGGGGTATGAACAGATGTGTGGTTTGGACATCATCAGAGTCAGAGGAGGAGAGAGTTTGGAGAATGCAGGAGAGAACCACGTGGTCCAAGACATGGGAAAGGTCAGGAGAAAGGCTCTTATCATGTTGCCAGTAGTTATGGGTAGGGAGTCTCCTCTGCCAGCATCTCAGGGGAGCTGCCGTGCAAAAGGTTCATAGAGGATAAAAACGTAGCAGTAAAGCAGAGTTCAGTGAAGTATCAAAAGTCAGTCTCAAGCTGAAGGTAAGGTGGTAGAGAGAGCAAGGGGTAAGTCAGTGGGCAGGATAGCGGTCAAGATCACTGGTGGGCCGAGACCGGTTTGGCTCAGTGGATAGAGCGTCGGCCTGCGGACTGAAAGGTCCCAGGTTCGATTCCGGTCGGGGGCATGTACCTTGCTTGTGGGCACAGCTCCAGTGGAGGGCGTGCAGGAGGCGGCTGATCGATGTCTCTCTCTCATCGATGTTTCTGACTTTCTATCCCTCTCCCTTCCTCTCTGTGGAAAATCAATAAAATATATTAAAAAAAAAAAAAGATCACTGGTGGAACTAACCATCCCCCTCAGGAGCTGAGAGGACTGAGGTTGGTCCTCCCATCTCTTCCTCTGACACAAAGCATAGTGAGGAAAAGGAGAGGTGGGGGACATGAGAAAATCTGAAGTTTAGAGGAAGGGATTCTAAAATTCTTCAGTAGAGGGGAAAAGAAGATGGCCTTTGGTGATTAAGGGAGTGCCAGATGAGAATGAGGAATGGTCCGTGGGAGGATGACCACACAGGGAGTCAGTGCTCAGCAGTGCTGAGGGGCAGCAGAAGAGATGGTAGGACGAGGTGGCGGCCAGAACAGACTCCCTCAGCCTTGGGAAGGACTTGTTGCTGGGCTGTAAGGATGACTCGGGGTTTTGACAGGTGCTTACTGCCTACCTGGACTACATGGAAGAGCTGGGGTTGCTGCTGGGTGGACAGCCAGCCTCCACACGGGAGCAGATGCGGCAGGTGCTGGAGCTGGAGATACAACTGGCCAACATCACGGTGCCCCAGGACCAGCGCCGGGACGAGGAGAAGATCTATCGCAAGATGAGCATCGCCGAGCTGCAGGTGGGGCCAGTGGGAAACAGGGACAGCTGGGAGGCGCCAGCCTCTGGCACAGACCACTCAGCTTCTCTTCAGGCCATCTTCCGGAGGCAGCCAATCCTTCTTTTCATTTCCTCGCTTTTCTGAGCTTCCCAGCTGCATGGTTGCTACCCTGGAAAGAAAAGTGGTGACCATTTTAGGCCATCTTCCACGGGGCCATCCCTTGGTCCCTTTCATGTTGCCTGGGCATGCATAGAGAGATCCAGTTAAAAACCTGTAACAACTGTACAAGACATCCACGAAACAATCAGAAAGTATGTGGAAGCATCTCCTAGAAAGCCCTCCCTGTGTCAGGCATCAGCCCTTCAGTTGTTGGATTATGGAGAAGTTGGGTAAGGGGGTTCTGGAGGAGAGGCCACCTCTGTAGGGAGGCTGGGTGGTGTCAGAGGAATGGTGTGTTTTCAATTGTTATGAAAATCTGTGCCCCAGCTAAATATCACATGTGGTGGTTTTCCTTGTATAAGTGACTGGGCTCCGAGATTGAGGGGCGCTCAGTCCTGGAAAAGGGTTTATTAAAGGAAGAGGCCACAAAACAATTAATAGCACCTGGGTAATGGGAAGGACTTCCAGGCACCAGGTGAAGGAAGGGTCTGCCGGGAGCCAGGTGAGCAAGCAGGGAGCCTGATATATACTTTGCTCCCAGGCCCTGGCGCCCTCCATGGACTGGTTGGAGTTCCTGTCTTTCTTGCTGTCACCGCTGGAGCTGAGTGACTCTGAACCAGTGGTGGTGTATGGGACGGATTATTTGCAACGGGTGTCAGAGCTCATCAACCACACGGAGCCAAGGTATGGGGGATGGGACTCAGGGTTCCATGGTGCAGGTTCCGGGCAGGAACTGAGCATAGGGAACTGGCATACCAGACACAGAAGGATTTGACAAGGCCATGGACATTCCAACCAGCGAAAAGCAGTGTCTGTGATACACTCCCCTAGGCCAGGGCTTCAGGGGCCTACATGTGATCTGTATCCCTGCTCCAACCTGACTTCTGCAGGCAGGTGTATGGTCCCAGGGTGAGAGAGATTCTGGGACAGCTCCCACATACGCCTCTCAGGACTCCAGCTGCCTGCACATTTGTGGAGCTGGTTTGGGGTAGAAATGGTAACCCACCTGCCTTTTTCTTATGTTCTGGTCCGGATGCCAGCACCCTGAACAATTACCTGATCTGGAACCTGGTGCAGAAGACAACCTCGAGCCTGGACCGACGCTTTGAGTCTGCACAAGAGAAGCTGCTGCAGACCCTCTATGGCACCAAAAAGGTGAGCTCTCTCTCTCTCCTTCTCTCTCTCTTTCACTCTGCTCCCAATTTCCTGCCCAGCCTTGCTGATGCTTCACACTTACCATGTCAGGCACCAGTTGCCTCATGGTGTATTATAAAGCACATGATTAAGAACCAAACTGGCTTGGGTTACAATCTCAACTCCTCCATTTTTTTAAAAATTTATTTTTTAACCAATGAACCTTGGTCATGTCACATAGCCTCTCTGAATCCCCGTTTCCAGGTCTGTAAAACAGGAGTATGTGCAGGAAGAATATATGCAGTTCTTAGTTCCTAGGTGTCCTGTTCAGTGGACAAAATGGACATGTACAATTATTTAGGGATGATAAGAGCTCACATTGAATGAAAGACCTTCTTCATGTTATAGGACAGAGGTGGGGGGCAGCCCATTATACCTGGGGGGATAGGTGCATCAGGAAAGGGTACCTCTTCAGGTGACATTTGAAGAACGAGTTCCCCAAGAAAACAAGAGAGAAGGGCAGTCTAGGCAGAAGGAACAGGATGTGCAAATTCCCAGAGGCCAGAGGGAGCATGGTGGGTTTGCATGTATTCTGGTGTGAGCTTGAGAAGAGGGCAGCCGAGGCTGAGGGTGGGGAGATGGGACCCGAAGGTTGTGTTAAGAAGTCTGGCATTGATTTTTTTTTTTTCAGGGATGGGCAAGAGTAACCCAGTTAGATTTATATATTAGATCATCTTTCTTGGCAGCCAAATGGAAGATGGAGGAGAGGGGAGGAGAATGGAATTAGAGTTTCCAGTTAGGAGAACACTGCAATCTTCAGGCAAGAAATGACAGTGTTGTAGTGCAGGGAAGTGGCAAAAGGATAGTCGGGAGAGACGATTATGAAGTAGCTTGTAGAAACTGGTGATAAATTGAATGGAGGGGTAGGGAGAGGGAGGAAGCTGGTAACTTCCAGGTTTCTGGCAGGGGGGACTAAGATGTGGAACTGAGCAAAGAAACCTCTGGACCTCCGTGGGCCTCTTGGGAATTTAAGAGGAGGAGAGTGCCAGGAACAGAGTGGGCAGCACACGTTTCTCCCGAGGTTTCTCTGCTGGGGTTGGCACATCTTGTGATAGTGCTCCCCATTTTCCATGGAGTCCAAGGAGAGATGGCACCCAAACCCGGGCCTCCATGGTCTGGAGCTAAGAGGGGCTGACCCCAGAGACAGCTTGGAGGACAGAGCCATCTCTGGGAGGCCTGGTTCTTTGTCCCTTACAGTCCTGCATACCAAGGTGGCAGACCTGCATCTCCAACACGGACGATGCCCTTGGCTTCGCTTTGGGCTCCCTCTTTGTGAAGGCCACATTTGACCGGCAAAGCAAGGAAATCGTGAGTCTTCAAGTTTCCTCCAACTCTACCCCTTGTTTTAGTTCAAATTCACTGTTCATATTTGTGAGTACATATAGGAAGAAATGGACGGAAATTCAATAACAAATTAACAGCGATTACTTTGGGTATGGGATTATGACGGGTTCCTTTTGTCCTTTAAAGTTCTCTGCGTTTCCCAAATTTCCTATAATGAGTTTATGTTACCTGTTTAATAAGAAAAAAACAATGTTTATTTATTTACTTATTTTTCTCACCTGAGGATATGTTTTTCATTTATTTGAGAGAGGAAGGGAGAGGGAAGGAGAGAAACATCAATGTGAGAGAGAAACATGGATCAGTTGCCTCATGTAGGCGCCTCAGCTGGGGAATTAATCTGCAACCTGGGTGTGCCCTGACTAGAAATTGAACTCTCGACCCTTCAGTTCACAGGATGAGGGTCTAACCACTGAACCACCGACCAGGGCTTTATTTTTTATTAAGAGAAGATAATGAATGTGCTGAAAGTATTATCTACAAGGATGTTCATGGCAGTGTTGTTTATAATAAGAGAGAATGAAAACAGCTTTAATGTCTAATCATAGGGGAATGGAAAAATAAACTGTTGTTAGGATAGACAATGAGGTCGCTTTAAAACTGATAATATATTTTTAAGTGAAAAGGAAGTAAGTTGCAATATTACATATATATATACATATATATATATACACACACACACACACAGACACACACACACACACACACACATAGTACAATAGAATTCCATTATATATGGAAAGACATTATAAGTAGATAATCAAATGTTAAATGAAGTTGTCTCTGAGTGAGGGATTATAAGTGGTCTATTCTTCAATTCTTCTCAGTTTTCTAAATTTCTGCTACCAATGCTTTCCCTTTGTAATCAGATAAAAATCAATTCGCTATATTAACTTTAATATTAATAAAATTTTTAGTTAAATATTTGATCAGAACAAAAGCCACCCACAATCCCAGTACCTTGACAAATCATGTTTCCTTCTCATCCGCCCCAGATGCTCAGCCTTCATTCAGGAATTTGGGCACTCCCACAGGCTCCCCTGGAAGGACAGGGATGGGACACCAGGTGGAGTGGGGGAGAAAGGATTCAATAATGCGAGTGTGAGGCAGACTCGTGTCCCTTCCCTCCCAGGCAGAGGGGATGATTAGCGAGATCCGAGATGCCTTTGAGGAGGCCCTGGGACAGCTGGTTTGGATGGATGAGAAGACCCGCCAGGCAGCCAAAGAGAAAGTAAGCTGTGGACAGGGTTGGGGCGCCATCTTGAGGTGGGGATGGAGGATACAGTTTTATGGGAGACTGGTGAAGGCAACTTGTAACCTGGACTCTTCAGGCAGATGCCATCTACGATATGATCGGCTTCCCGGACTTCATCCTGGAGCCTAAAGAGCTGGATGATGTTTATGATGGGGTGAGTACCTCTACTCCTCAGTTTTGAACTTCAGCCCCATGGGGGTCACTATAACTTCCCTAGGCTCAATAACAGGAGCTCAAGCACTAAGAGGGAAAGAGGTGCTTGTTAGTTCCTTTCAGAGGCAATGCAGGCAACAACCTACATTGCTCAAGTGTTGACTCTGCGCTAGGCTGCAGGCTCCACGTTACTAGAATGCAGTGTTAACCAGCAGGGATTTGCAGTCAAACCTGCCTCAAATCCTGTTTCTACCTCTATCTGGTTAACCTTGGACAAATTATATAATCTCTCTGTCTCTGAGCCTCAGTTTCTTCTTCTGTATAATGGAGTTCTATAAGTACCTACCTCATAGGTTTCTTTTGAGAACAAAAGGAGGGAATACACACACACACACACACACACACACACACACACATATATAGCACCGTTTATAAGTGCTCTACAAGTATTGGAGTTTATTACTTACTAGATATTTCATGGTTGAAGAAACTGAGGCTAATTAGTAGCCATGCTGGAACTTCTGTGTCTTCAACATGTTCTCTTGCTTGCTTTCTCTTTCCCACCATTCCGATAGTATGAAGTCTCTGAAGATTCCTTCTTCCAGAACATGCTGAATTTGTATAACTTCACTGCCAAAGTGATGGCTGACCAGCTCCGAAAGCCTCCGGCCCGGGAACAGTAAGAATGGAGGCCGGTAGACAGTTGGGGCAGCGAGAGAAGCAGGCGAGGTTTCCAGGGCTTGGGGGAATGGGTAAGACTGATCCAAACTGAGACACAAGGTCCTTGCTGGAGGTAGGTCAAGGCTGCTGGGCTTGGAGGAGCATCAGGAGACCAAGCCTCTCCCTCTTCTTCCCCCAGGTGGAGCATGACCCCCCAGACAGTGAATGCCTACTACCTTCCAACCAAGAATGAAATTGTCTTCCCTGCTGGCATCCTGCAGGCCCCCTTCTATGCCCGCAACCACCCCAAGTGTGTCTTGAGGGAGGAGGGGCTGGGTGTTGGAACCTGGGCCTATGGGTGGGCTGGGAGCAGGGCTGGAGGTGGGATCCAGAAACCTCCCTACCATGTCTTTACTCAGCATTCCTCACCTACCAGGGCCCTGAACTTTGGTGGCATCGGTGTGGTGATGGGCCACGAGCTGACACATGCCTTTGATGACCAAGGTAGAGGCCCATGGAGTTGTTCCCTTCAGCCTAGAATTCCCAGTGGCTCCTGCAAGGCCTTGAGATGTTGGGAGCAGGTCCAACGGACTCTGGAGTGGGGAGCTCCTGACCCCAAAGATTGAGCTCTGGTCTCAGTGGGGTGCAAAGGTTCATTCTCCTCAGGGCGTGAGTATGACAAGGAAGGGAACCTGCGGCCCTGGTGGCAGAATGAGTCACTGGCAGCCTTCCAGAATCACACGGCCTGCATGGAGGAGCAGTACAGCCAGTACCGGATCAATGGGGAGAAGCTCAACGGCCGCCAGACGCTGGGGGAGAACATTGCTGACAACGGAGGGCTTAAGGCTGCCTACAATGTGAGTGCCTGGCCAGCCCCCTCAGGGGCTGAGGCCCACCCTGGGCTGAAGAGAGCCGGGTGGAGGGGATGGGAAGGCCCTGGTGGATTTACCGCTCCTGTGTCCAATCCTAGGCTTACAAGGCGTGGCTGAGAAGGCACGGGGAGGAGCAGCAGCTGCCGGCTGTGGGACTCACCAACCACCAGCTCTTCTTTGTGGGATTTGCCCAGGTACTGCTCTTCTGGGAGGTCTGGGTCTGCCCCTCTCCCACTTCTTCCCTGGGTGTGTCTTTAGAAGTCTGGGGCCTGTGGGAAGTAGGGCCGAAGTTGTGGGGGTGGAAGGTGGTCTGGGGAGGCCTCTTGGCTGGGGCACACCAAAGCCTGTGAGGAAGCCTGAGGAGAGAGGATTCTTCCAGAGGCTTGTGCTGGCCTCCGGGTGGGCAGAGGAGGGGTGGGCAGCGGGACTGATCCTCCACCATGTGCTGTGAGGTGGCAGTGGAGGAGGAGGAAGCTCAAGCTCAGGGACAGAGCGGCTCATCCAGGGCTACTCAGGAACAAATAAGTGGCAGCGTGTTTCAGGCAGGGTCTCCTCTAGGCACTTGGCACGACAGCAGGCAGCCTCTGGGTAGTGGGCTTCTTCCCCTCAGATGCAGCAAACCCATTTCCAGGACAGCTCTGAAGGGCCTTCAAGGAATTTGGGGGAGAGGGTGCAGTCCCCTCCCTTACGGCTGATAGCCAGGGGTTGGAGCTGATGTTGGCTGAGCCCTCGCCTGTGTCCCTGAGGCCTCCTGAGCTGAGGGGCCCCGCGGTGGCGGTCTGTGTCCCCGGATGGCTCTGCTGCAGCCCCGCCTGTGACCTTGCCCACATTAGACACCGTATGTCCCCGTGTCTGTCCTGGCCCGCAGGTGTGGTGCTCGGTCCGCACACCCGAGAGCTCTCACGAGGGGCTGGTGACCGACCCCCACAGCCCCGCCCGCTTCCGTGTGCTGGGCACTCTCTCCAACTCCCGTGACTTCCTGCGGCACTTCGGCTGCCCTGTCGGCTCCCCCATGAACCCAGGGCAGCTGTGTGAAGTGTGGTAGACCTGGGTCCGGGGAGAAATGGCCAGCCGTGGCTAGGGCCTGGCGCAGCTCGCCCAGCAAGGCTGTTTGCTCTGGAGTTTGGAGAAGGCACATGCCAGCTAGACTCGGTCTAGCCCCTCCACACCACAGGTGACCTAAGTCCCAGTCCCTGCTCAACCAACCACATTGTGCCTCTGCTTTGGGGGTGCCCCTGCCTCCAGCAGAGCCCCCACCACTCACTGTGACATCCTTCCATGTCACCTTGCCTGAAAAGAGGCCTGGGTGGGGGTGGGGGGCACCAGCTCCTCCAGGAAGGAGTCGGCTTTTCTAGCCCCAAGCTCACTTGGCTTGATGGCCACAGGGTCTGCTGTGCCTGCCGCACCCTGACAACGCAGGGCCTGGGC
>PVJN01031213.1:0-25034 GCA_004026805.1 Lasiurus borealis
TTGATTCCTGGTCAGGGCATATGACTAGGTTGCCGGCTCAGTCACCAGAGGAGGGCATGCAGGAGGCAGCTAATCAGTGATTCTCTCTCATCATTGATGTTTCTATCTCTCTCTCTGCCCTCCTTCCTCTCTGGAATCAATAAAAAATATATATTAAAAAAAGAATTGTGATCTTGGGAGTAGAGAATGGCTTGGAAGCTTGGGCTTCTTGCAGTGACTGAGGAAAAAAAACGAAGAAACAAGGATTCGGGGCTTGATGACATCTTATGGAAAGATAGATTATTAGGTTCACTTGTATTCTCCTTCCATGGCCTCATAGTCACTCTGTAGTGGAGAGATGAGCTATGTGACTGGTCTGACCACCTCCAATAAAATGTCGTTAGTGAAAGGGATGTATTACTGGGATTATAATATTGAAGGAGACTTTTTTGGAACTAATGTGCCTTGAAACATACAGTGAAAAATGTAGGTCTTAGAAGTATGTGGGATTAAGTTTCTGTGTGATTTGATATCAGCCACAGAATTCCTAAAAATAAGAAAATATGGGAATACTATACAATATTTGCTTCATGTATCTAGAAGAAAATTTTCCTGACAAGTGCTGTCACATGGTGCTTTTTCCTATCTTAACAATAGTTTCCTATGCAAAAGACAAGCTTTCATTTTATATATAAATATAACATAAAATAAGGGGAATCAGCAGTGTACTTGGAACCAATTATCCAATGCCCAGGTCTCTAGATTGGCAAAATTATACCTTAGAGAGTAAGCAACTCCAGAGAATGCAAACAGAATAGATATCAGGAAGAAAGGAAATGCCAAGCATCCAAGAAAAGGAAGTGGATGATGATGAAGCAGACAAGGCTAAACTCCCAAAAATGAAGAGGAAGTCTCAGCCTGGAACACAAAGGAAGAACAGAGTAAGAGAAGAGATTGGAAAGTTGGGAAATAGTAAAGCCACTGAGAAGTTGTGAGCCCTCCCAACTTCTACCCACTACACACACCACATTTAAAAGAAAAGAATAGAAGGGTAGTGGATTAAAAAAGAAATATCAATGAGAACAGGGAGGTAATATGGACACAGGGAGGCAAAAGGACAAAGGCTTTGGGAATAGGCCAGACTTTCTCTAAATTTTTGTTTTGCCACTGACTAGTCAGATGGGCTTAACTTCTTCAATCTGTAAAATGCTATGACAATTAAATTCATTGTCTGGAGTTGTAGTGAGAACTCAATCAAATAGCAGCAAAAAGAGTGAACAAGATGTATTATACATAGAGAATGTTACCCTGAAGAATAATCTTCATTCCCAGAAAGGAGGACTGAAATGTTGAAATGTCTTCAGATGATAGAGATTATCTGCCAGCTCTCAGTATGAGAGAATATTATCAGTTTACCTTAAATTCAATGTTGTGTATTTTTATGCTTCATTCAACTCCATGGTAAATTCAGTTAAAATTTTATTTACAGGATATTCTCTTTTCCTGCAAGTCAAAGTAAAGAACACCAAAATGATGTTGATAAATGTATACTGGATATCTAAATTCCAAAATACCAGTCTAAAATCAATTCTTGATTATGCCAGCCTACTTCCTCCTTACTAGCACACTTGAACATGTCTGTTTAGGAAGCTCTTTACATGAGTGATGATTTCTTCTTCTTCAAAAAAAATCCATTTTAGTACAGACAAGACTTTGAGTAAAGAGAAAGGAGCACCTATTCAGATAGGGCTAGCATGAGATGGTTCATTAAGCCTTTGCTTTTCCAGGAAGAACAAATCTAGGCAATAAGCCCTTGGAGGGCAGGGCTGATGTCCACTCCTCTGAGTACAGGACCCACTAAAATAGTTTGTGGATTGTGCATATTCCTCCAAGTTGTGCTACTCTTTTTACAAAGACCAACAAGACCCCTCTCCATTTTTTGATTCAAAAATACTTGAGAACTTTCTATATCCCAGGCCACACACTAAAGCCTGAGGATACAAAGATGAGATGATACTGCATTAGTCTACAAGGGCTGCCACAATGAAGCAGCACAGACTGGGTGGTTGCAACAACAAAAACTTATTTTCTCACAGCTCTGGAGGTTAAACATTCAAGATTAAGGTGTCTTCGGGTTGGCTCCCTAAGGGAATGAGGGAAGGATCTGCTCTAGGCCTCTCTCCTTGGCTTTTCTCTAGGTCTTCACATTATCTTCCCTCTGTGTGTATCTGTGTCCAAATTTTCTCTTTTATTGGGTTAAAGCCCACCCTAATGGACCCTATTTTAAACTAATTCCCATCTGTAAACACCCTATCTATCTTCAAATATAGCCACATTTTTCACATTAATACTTTAACAGAATAATTTTGGTAGGGATACAATTCTACTCACAACAAACACATATTCTACTTCAGAAAACTCAGACTTGATTGTTCACTCAGATGCCCCTCCATGAAGGCCTAGGAAGATAAAAATATTGTTGGTATCCAGCACCTGCCTGACAGAGTCCTACTTCTCAGCCTCTCTTTTTTATATTTAAACTAGAAATTTAAGTGCACGAAATTCAAGCACTCAGGGGTGAGGTCCCTTAGCTTGCACCCTCTCACAGTCTGGGAGTCATGGTTGCACTCACCAGCCATGGGCCTGGCTTCTGGCTGAGCAACGCTCCCCCTGAAGAAGCGTACTGACCACTAGAGGGCAGCTCCTATGTTGAGAGGGATCAGATCAAAACCAGCTCTCCAACATTCCCCGGAAGGTCCCAGATCGTGAGAGGGACTCCACCAGTGCACAATCAGGGTTGGGGAGGAATGCAAGAGGTTGGCCAGCCAAAGAGGGACTGTGGGAGGCCTCCAGGAAGTGTTCGGCCTGTCTCATTCAGTCCTGATCAGCCGGACCCCAGCAGCAAACTAACTTACCTGTCAGAGCATCTGCCCCCTGGTGGTCAGTGCATGTCATAGCAAGTGATTGAGCAGCCTTAGCATATAATTAGCATATTATGCTTTGATTGGTTGAATAGATGACTGGATGACCAGACACTTAGCATATTAGGCTTTTATTATATAGGACTGCATTCACAGTAACTTTTTTGTTAAGAAAATTCTAAGCTCTGCTAACTAGCACCTCTAGAGAGAATTAGAGAGGCACTCTATAGTTTCAAAATCTTTGTAGAACTAAAAATCATTGTGGCTAGAACTCGTCAAAAGATCTGCATTTATGTGGGAGGTAAAATAGTAGTAAAGTAACCACATAGATTCATTCCAAAAAGAGCATAATGGTTAGCTCTATACTATTGATATTCATTTTACCTGTATACTTCTCACAATGTCAGTTTATCACAGGACTCTGTTCTCCGTTCTTTGATTCCTATCTGTTTTGGGTACTCACAGCCCAGACTTTGATAACAGAAAATTCACATGTGTAAGCAATTTTTTTTCCTTAAAGAATAAGGCTATAAACCAAAGGCCTACACATCTTAAAACAAACTGCTCTAAGTTTGCTAATTCGATTAATATGTACACGATGTTATTAAGTTACCATTTAGCTACTAAAAAACACTCCATTCGAAGAGAATTTCATTTCAGCCAAATCATAAAGTTTACTCACTTGCTACAGATCACTTGCTCGTGGAGTTTTGGGTCAATGTCTATTTCTGCATGAGCAAAGTCAAAAGGGTAATGGAGGAAAACCTGGAATTTGAGGGAGAAGGTCAGCTTGCTCTTTCACTTGAATAAACACATGCATTAAAGAGAAACTTAAGTTCTATTTATTTTTAATTACAAAGAATAACAAAGCCTTGTTAATGTTTTATTCATAAAACCTAAAGTTTGAACTGCTCTTCTAGACACAAAATGTATTTAGCTGGTTGTAGGTTATATTTTCCAGTCATCTTGTTATATTTAACATGTCACAAGCAAAACCCTAACTAACCAACTTTCCTTTTCACCACCAGATTCATATTCTTCTCTTAAGTCTCCTGCTTGGGTTAAGAGCATAAAGATATTCTCAGTTGCCCAAAGGACATATCTTGGGACCATCTTTCTTTACTTTCCATATTTACTCAATTCCCAAATTCTTATGATATTACCACACACGTTCAACTTTTGTTATATACCAGGCACTGAGCTAATCATTGGCGAAATAAAGACGTACAGCAAATGGTGCCTTTTATGTAATTGCTAATAACAGAGTTGCAAAGGAAAGTTAATTATCAACTACAGAAATAGGGGCCATGATAGAACTCAGAAGCAATATTCTTAAAGAGAGTTTTAGAGAAAAAAGGAATTAAATAAGGGACAGGTAGGAGCAGAAGAAGGAGAAAGGTAGCAGTGTGGAGGTGTAATTTGAAGGTGCTAGAGCCTTCCTATTGTAATGTCATTAGGAAGGCTATAGCAGAGTCTGTGTGGTAGGAGGTCAAGCTGCACATTAACCAGAGAATAGATCTTAGAATATTTTGTGTTTTAAATTATGGGTCGTCCATTAAAGGTTGTAAGTAGTGATACAATCAGGTTTCTTTCCTAAATAGCCTGTTCTCTCTGTATTTGTTAAGTTAGATGGAATGTGTAAATGCAGGTATACTGGTGGAAGAAATCAGATATAAACTATTATGTAAATGTGAAAGAGAAAAAAAGAATTATTTCTTAAATTGTTATCTCCCTTCTCCCCAAACATCAGCTATAAACAAGAGTGAAATAGTGTAAAGGTTTTCTTTTTTTAAAAAAATCAGTACATCAATGCATAAAACTGGATGTGCAATGGTTATTTCAATTAGGAAATTATATTGGTTATCAAAATATCCATAAAGAAACCATATTGAACAACATTGGCAATATAGTGTAATTGCTAAGATACGAACTTTGGTATGAACCAGATCATAGTCTAAGTTTTTAGTGGTGCAAACTTCAGCAGGTTACAGAACCTTACTAAACCACAGTTCATTCATCAAGCAAATAAGATTAATAATCATATCAGCCCCTTAGAAGGATTGTGAGGAATAAATGGACTAATGCATATTCTTAGCACAGCACCACACAGTAAGCAACCAATAAAAAGCAGCTATCTTTATAGCAATGTAGGCTTATTTGCTTCTACAATAAATCTGCAGTGAACTAAAGAAGAGAGACTTACTCTGGGACATCTGGGTCTATTTTTATTAGTTATTTAATTTTACATAAGCTACTTAATATCTCTGACTTTTTATTTCCTCAAATGAATGGAAACAGCATTCTTATTCTTATTAATATAAGGTCATTTTTATATGAAATAACACATGTGAACGTAGCTTGAATAGTCTAAAGTGATGCATACATATGAGAAATTATGGTCTGGCCTTGGACGGTTCATTTTGGGCAGCTCTGGCCACATGGAGATGATGAGCTGCAACACAGAAACTGGCCAAAGAGCAGGGCCTCAGGTGAGGGGCCTGGACTCCAGCCCTAGATTGCACTGGCCCTGGACTCTGAGCCAGTCACATAACTGCTTAAGGCCTCCACTTCCTCATCCACAATACACTCCCCAAACCACCTTAATGCAACTCCAACAAGTCTAATCACCTTCTTCACTAAGACAACTTGAAATGTTCAGTATTCTACATTCTTCTCCAGGCCAACAAACTGCATTGAAATGAAGCAAAGATAGGATTTACTATGGGTCAAGAATCTTTTAACCCAGAGTCAATGCAATCTCACATGATTTAATTTTTCACATGCTTTAATCTGTGATGACATTCAGAAATGAGCAGATTAAATACAATTAGCCCACCAGAACACAGTTATCAGGCTTCAACCTGAAATGGATTTATACAGTACCTTTTGATGGAAGGGGCAACCTGTGGAAAGAGTCTGGTCTGAACCAGAGAAAAAGTAGCTGGTAATAAAACTCAACATAGAAAAATAAACAAATGATGCACTACCTATTTCTTAGTATTTTTCAGACAAATATAAAATAGTTATTTGCTATTATTCCCTGCCATTCAAGTTTCATCTCTGTGCAATATAATGTTTTTTTTTCCATAAGCAATATAATTGGAAAGTTAAAAAGAGAAAGGCTAAGGGTAGATAATGTTATGAGGAAATTATGTCTCTGGATGAATCAGTAGACACCAAACTTTTCCATTATGTTCTGAGGTTCAAGAGCCTGAACTATAAACCCAGTGGCAAACTGCATAGGATTTTATCACTATTGATGATGAGGTTTATTCTAAATTGTTTCTCTAGATGAAAATCATTGTCCTCAAAAGAACAAGTGGCAAAACTATTCATTTAAAATAGATTTCCTCATTCTTAGCACTATTTCATGTTGAAACAAATCTTTGTTGTGAGAGGTTGCTCTACGTCTTATAAGATATTTGGTAGCATCCCTCACTTCCACCCAGGAGAATCCAGAAGTACTCATCCACCCCAGTCATGCCAGTCATTGTTTACAAACATTTCCAAGTATACCCCCGGGAAGACAAAATTTGCTTTTTTAAACTGCTGGTTTAAAGAAAGCCCATATATACTCCCCTAGTTCCAAATCTGTATTACCCCATCTGTCATCACATTGAGAGCATCCTTTATCTGTCATAATATGAAACAAGACAGCTATCAGTGAGGAAATAAATTGTTTAATATGGACTCCTTCTCAGGAGGAAAGGCTAAGTGACAATTCACCAGGCAATAGCCAAGAAATGATGCATTCCACAAATTGTCATTCACAAAATATTGGCTGAGATTATTAAGCACTCCATAGAGGACGTGGAAGGAGGAGGCTTGGTGTTTCAAAGGTATGTCTGAGTGTGTGTGTGTGTGTGTTCATCTATATCTCCCATTTCAATATATGGAACTTAGAGCGCTCTTTTTTCCCCCAATGGTCTCTTATTATATGTTTTCTCTATATGTCTCTTTAACCTTTTCCCCAAAAAAATCTTCAGAGCTAAATTTCATGATCAAAAACTTTCTGGAAGTAAACACAGGCAACGGTTTGAACATCTGCCTCTATTGTATTCTTTCCCATGCTGTCCGAACATTTTATAACTTGCATGAATTTGTTTTCTAATTTAAAGAACTAGTTATCAAAATAAATTTAAATTATGATTTGCCACTGATCATGCACTGGATAATGTAGTTTTAAATTAAAAGGCAGCTGCCAACACTGATTCCCCTATAGAGAAAACAGCAATTATTTGAGTCTATGATTTGAAAGTCCTTAATATTCTTCCTTAATGACAGTAAAGTTACCACTTCCTGTAGAATAAATGATGTAGAGAAATATCAGCTGAATTTGAGACTGTTGCATAAAATAAAGACCCTGGTCCCTAAATGGATAGGGGAATGCTGAAGAGCCCATTGAGTAGCCCATTACTGTTACACATAACAGGATCAGTAAGGCTCTGCAAATTCTGGCTATAAAGAAGCTATTTGGTTTAATTTAAATTCTTAATAGCCTACAGAGTTAAGGATCAACACACTTAGGAAGCATTAATGTGGAAAAGATAGAGCCCAATAAGATTTTTCAATAAATAACAAGAACTTTATTAAAGAAAATGAAGTAATGTTAAATAGAGAAAGAGGTGATAGATAAATAGATGACAGATAGATGACAGATAGTTATATCATCAATGATACTTTAAACTGTTTAAACATTCATCAGCCTGAACACAACCTCCTAATTTAACTAGCATGTTAAAATTGCACCCAGCAGCTGATTTTATAACTCTGATACCTGAAAGGCATTTCTATTATCATGAAGATTTTTTTGTTACTGTAATCATTTTGAAAGTAGTTTATAATAATATTTACTTTGGTTTAATGAATGACCCTGGCATGTTTTAATTAATTTTTTTAAGTTAATCCTCACCTGAGGATATATTTTCCATTGATTTTTCCGAGTGGAAGGGAGGGAAGAGACAGAGAGAGAGAAACATCAATGTGAGGTAAACACATCAATTGTTGCCTTCTGCCAGTGCCCGAATGGGGTTATGGATTGAGCTTGCAACTGAGGTATGTGCCCTTAACTGGAATTGAACCCATGACACTTCAGTCTGAAGGCTGACACTCTCACCACCAAGCAAAACTAGCCAGGATGAAATATATATTTTTATATACTAGAGGCCTGTTGCATGAGGACTCACGCAATAGACCTTCCTTCCCCTAGCTGCTGGCACCAGTTTTCTGCCAGCACCTGGGACATAGGCCTTTGCTCTAGCTGCAACAGAGAAGCTAAACATCTTCAGTATTCAGTATTCCAGTCTTCAGTAGTCTTTAGTCTTCAGTATTCTCTTCGGCTAAAGCCTTCAATTTTTGCTTCATGCCTGTGTATCTTTGTAAGATAAATTTGCATACACATTCATGATTGGCTGGTGGGTGTTGCATAGGTATGGTCAATTTGCAATTTCTCTTTTATTAGTGTAGGATTCTAGATTTCACGTAATATTTTACCAAAGACTTCTGTGTCTATGTTCATGTGGAATATTCATCTATATTTTTCTTACCTGAAATGTCCTTTACAGATTTTGGTATCAGGAATATGCTCAAAATACAAGTTAGAAAGAGTTCTCTCCTCCTCTATATCTTGAAAAAGTTTATGTGTGATTAGTAGGAATTCTCTCCCTTAGATGTTTAATAGTATTCATCAGCGAAAATATTAGGTCATGGAATTTTCTTGTGATTCATTGCAAATTCAGTTGTTTTTTTTCACTGACATAGGGTCATTCAGAGATTCTGTTTATTCTTATATTGGTTTTGGTAATGTGTTTATTAAAACATTTATTCATTTTACCTAAATGGACAAATTTACTGGCATAAAGTTGCTTCTAATATTCCTTCCAGTGATGTTCCATTTTTCAGTATTGATCATTTAGGGAGGGGGTTTCCCTCTTTTTCTTTTGAGCTTTCTTGCTAGGGTTTTATAATTTTCTTCATCTTTTCAAAGAATGAGTTTTTGGTTTGTATGTCTTTGTTGACATTCTTATTGTTGGTTCATTTTATAATATATCTCACTTTACTCTTATCTTTACTAATTACTTTATACCTCTTACTTAGGATTTAATTTGCTTCTGTTTTTTACTTTCTGAAATTGGAAACTTAGGTCCTTAATTTTATATTTCTTTTGTTTTTTTTCTAGTATAAGCATTTAATATTACAATTTTCCCCTAAGTACTGCATTACCTGCATACCACAAATTTTGATATGTTGTATTTTTTATTACCATTCAATTTTAAAAATTTTCTAATTTCTGATTTAGTCTTAAAACCATGGATAATTTATAAATGTATTGGTTAGCATCATAGCCACTCTACAAATATGGGTCCCAACAATTCCTCTCCTCCCAGTGGATGCATGTTACTCTTTACATGTAGATGGAGACTACTTATCTCACCCTACATTCTGCATTGGCCTTGTGAATTGGCTGTGATCAACAGAATGCAGCAGAAAGTGATGTGCCAGTTCCAGGCTGAGTCAATCTAATCTATAATTGAGATGAGTCTGGATTCATTGAGCTTTATTCAAATTCTAGTCAACATTCACTTCAAATATGTCAAAGATGGGATCAGAAATTTTTATCTGAACAGCAGCAATACTTCAAAGATCTCTCTTTGCTTCATAGCCTATTCATCTAAGTCCTCTGTGGAGTTCCTTTGCTCTTCTGTCCCAAACCATGAAGATTTTTCTCCAGCCTTTCTGCTAGACTTCAATATACAGTTGCTTTGCAATCAGTAAATTCCTAGTGTGCCAAAGGGATTTCTCTCAGCTCTCCTGCCCTGCCTCAAGACTTCTGTGCATTATAGGTAATATATATTTGCCCTAAGTTCTGTGAAGATACTCAGGGGAATTTTCTTGGCTCCTACCATGCTCCCAGTCTTCAACATGCCTTTTTTTCTACTCTCAGTGGTAAGAATTGGAAGGCAGATGTGGCTTTGCTCTGTGACTAGTGCTCTTTTGGGGCCTAATTCAACAAATCAACCCGCATGCATTGTTACATGATTATTAAAAGTTCATCTGTTTTCTTCTTACTCAGATTGAAGTGGGTTGGTTGCTCCTTCTGCCATTCCATCAAGGAAGAGAGTAGTCTTGGGTCTTTCTCTGCTAGAAGGGGCTGATCCTCTTCTACAATTTAATGTACTTATTATTCTTTAGCTCTTTACTATTTGAGATTATTAGAGTATTCTCATTTTCATCTTTTGCAACTTTCTACCTCGAAACAGAAAGCAAAAATCCTTGTGTTTTAATATATTTAAGGTCCATATTCTTTTCATTCAACAGATTAGCCAGTCATAAATGATCTCTCACTACCACTCAAACTTCTTTCCCACTAACTATTCTATACAAATATAATGACTGATTCCCCTTTCCTCATTCAATTAATAAGCCCTTTCTAATCAGAGCAATAAACAAATCAGCAATATCACTGCTTTGCCTACCAGCCTCTGGTTGTATGTACAGGACTGAGGTGGAATCTTTAGGGTTATAGTCTGTTTATGGGATTAGCCAGGGTGACCATTCATTAATATGCCAACAGTTTTCCATATCACAAGCACCTTCCCTAATACCTACAATATTATTTCCATTTATATGGCTAATCTGATTTGTTTCTCATATGACATTTCAAAGACATGGTGAAATTAGTCCATGCACTAAACTTCACCCTACATGGCCAGGATAGTAATACTATGTAAATTTTGCTAACTATGTAGTTTTTCACCAACTTGTCTCCATATCTACCAACAACTAGTCAGCACCCTGCTATATATTACCTCCTGCAAATATAATGCTGTACCCATCGGTTTTTTTAAGCATACCTACCCACATTTTGCTCCAATATTTAATACAGAACTTGTGAGATTTTTTGTTATTATATGTCCAGCAAAGTACACATTTCATAAATGTTCATTACTGCTGAGACCGGCTTGGCTCATTGGATAGAGTGTTGGCTTGCGGACTGAAAGGTCCTGGGTTCGATTCCGGTTGGGGGCATGTATCTTGCTTGCGGGCACATCTCCACAGTGGGGAGTGCAGAAGGCAGCTGATCGATGTCTCTCTCTCATCGATGTTTCTGACTTTCTATCTCTCTGTAAAAAATCAATAAAAATATATTTTAAAAAATAAATAAAAAATAAATGTTCATTACCATTTAATTAAAAATATTATTGGTTAGAATTCCATCTATATTGAAGATAGGATAGTCAGATTGAGGAAAACAGTTTGTTGGTGAGTCTTACCTTGCATAATTAGAACTAGCTTCACCTATAAAATCAGTTTTTCTAGCCTTGGCTGGGTGGCTCAGTTGGTTGGAACATCATCCCATACACTAAAAGGTTATGGGTTCAATTCCCAGTCAGGACACATATGAGAGGCAACCAATCGATGTTTCTTTCTCATATTGATGCCTCCCCCCCACCCCACACACACACAAACTTGCTTTTTCTCTCTAAAGTCAATAAAACATACTCTCTGGTTAGGATAAACAACAACAAAACACTTAAAAAAAAGTGTGTGCATTCCCCTCTCTGTATACTAAGCTGTGGGCTCGATCCCCAATAGGAAGCATGCAGGAGGCAGCTGATCAATGATTATTCTCTCTCATCATCAATGTTTCTGTCTTTCTCTCCCTCCCCCTTCCTCTCTGAAATCAATAAAAATAAATACATATTTTTAAATTATTAATTGCAATGGCACAAGCAAAAGGTTGTAAAAAAATGCCAACTTCTTTATTATCCCATTTTCTCCATGGATCAGCAGTGGGGAGGTGGATCAACTCAGCTGTGGGGAATCATCTCACTGTGAAGAGAGTCTAAAACAGTGGTTCTCAACCTTCCTAATGCAGCGACCCTTAAAGACAGGTCCTCATGTGGTGGTGACCCCCAACCATAAAATTATTTCCGTTGCTACTTCATAACTGTAATTTTGCTACTGTTATGAACTGTAATGTAAATATCTGATATGCAGGATGTATTTTCATTGTTACAAATTGAACATAATTAAAGCATAGTGATTAATCACAAAAACAATATGTAATTATATAGTGTGAAATATTTCTTTCTAATTACAAATAAATGAAATTTTGTCTTGAATCATGGTATAGCATGAGTAATAGTCTTAATATAACAACAGTAAACTACATTGCTACATTTTGCTACACCGAGGAGTGTTGTGTTGATTCCTAAGACTATGGGAAATAGGTGTTTTCCAATAGTCTTAGGCGACCACTGTAAAAGAGTCGTTCAACCCCAAAGGTTGAGAACCGCTGGTCTAAAACAAAAGGCTTTTGAAGTTTTATGGATGGGGACTTGGGTAGGGGCAGAACAAGATGGAAAGGGAAGGTTGGGAGTGGAAAAGTACTAAGTGCTGGGTCAGAAAGAAGAAAAAGTATCTTTAAGTCCGCTTTGTCCTCTAAAGAAGTCTCAGCAGAGGCACCTGAGAAAGGTTTCTACCAAAGTCCCTCAATAAAGAGGCCTCTGAAAGGAGGCACCTGGACAAGGAACACAGAAATGCATGAGAGCATGGCCAGGCAGTGGGTTGGACTCCTTGACAGCAACTCCCTCCAGAAACTGCCATGCATTGTCTGTGCACCAAGTCTGGGGTGTGGAAGGCAGCTTTTCCTGTGAGGCTTTGTCGTTTCCTCTGGTCAGGTTTTTTTAAAAGTCACACAGGAGCTGGATCCATTAACTACCAATAATAAGTAGGAACTAATGCAAGTAGAAACCTAGAGACTCCACAGTTACACAGCCCTGGAGCCAAGTCTCCAGGACAATTCTGGAGACAACTCAGCACTTTGGGAAACTCTTTTCTAGGTGAGTCCTTGGCACGTTCCGTCCTGTCTAGAGAAACTGAGACAGTGGCCCACTGCAAATACATACAGGAATAATCTAGAGCCAAGGGAGAAACTCTGAGGCAGATTATTTTTCTGACAGTTTTATGAGTAGTTACAATTCTAATAAATCAGAATGAAAGAAAACCCAGAGTAATCTCCATTATATTCATTATCACTTAGTACTTGATATCCATGGATATTAAAAAGTATAAACTTAGCCCTGACTGGTTTGGATCAGTGGATAGAGCATCAGCCTCCAGACAGAAGGGTCCTGGGTTTGATTCTGGTCAAGGGCATGTACCTTGGTCGCGGGCACATCCCCAGTGGGGGGTGTGCAGGAGGCAGCTGGTCTATGTTTCTCTCTCATCGATGTTTCTAGCTCTCTATCCCTCTCCCTTCCTCTCTGTAAAAAATCAATAAAATATATATTTTTAAAGTATAAACTTAAACAGCACCTTCAAACAATGTAGCTCCTGTCCTGAGACAACTTGCATTCTATAGACATGCTTAGACCTGGGAGAAGCCTAGATAATGTAGCTGTGCTGGTTAATGCCAACAATAATAAACTAAATAAATGGTGTGAACACCAATTAAGGGCAGGTTCACATAACAGTTTAGTTTCTTTTAAAGACTCAGTAGGCATTCTTTTACAATGACTTATACCCAAGTTTTGGACAACAGAGCCTCAGTTTTGTTTGATAGATAAAAAAAAAAAAAAGGATGGAGTGGTTTATAATAGCCTGAACAGTGATTCTGGATAATGTATGGGGTACTATAAATCACATTTTAATGGGATTTGTAATGAAAAATGCTATAGAAGGATAATAGTCTAAGGGGCTCTGTCATGCCATGTAACTAACAGTAGTAATTGTCAGTGATTATTTCCAGAGTGAACACCTCAGAAAAGCATGACATGTGGAAAGAATGTGCAATCCTGGTATTATCTTTGGTAATAGGCAGATATATCCAGCACTGCATGCTCAACAGAGGGAAGAACAAATGTGTGGCTATTTAGATAGGAAAGGGAATGAGAAAATTATTCCAGTTTCTAAGCCATCCTTTCCTGTATCTCTTCTCAGAAACAAGTATTTATGCTCTATTGCCTGTCCACATACCTACTCGCTATCTAGAGGGGAGGGAGGAAAGAACAGTGCCTTGAAAACAATCATCATATAAGCCATATAAGTTGGGCTTGGCTAGAAAAATGTTTTTTTATTTTTATTTTTTTTAGGTCTTTCTGTTTTTAACCAAAGACAATTTTATTTTCCTGACAGTTTTATGGGCACAGTTTTCTGCAAATATCATCTCTAGCTAGTCCTGGCTTACACTTTACATTCACTGCAAACCATTTCCACGTCATTTCACAATCATCAATAAATGAGTGGTATCTTTTGGATCCACGGTGTAGCAATGCTGTTATATCTAAGGAATTTATGGGCTCTCAGCGAATCTCTAGCAGGAGCTCATTAGGTCAGTGAAGCTATTAAACAGATGAGGTTTAGATGGAACCAAAGAGCTGCAGCATTACACATCTCACTTGGAATACAGTTTCCAAGAAAGCATCAGTTAACCTCTTCCTGATTGTCTTCCCTGCACATGAAGCCAACTCTGTCATCACTGATATTAGGGCAAAAATTAAAGAGTTCAAAATTAAGCAGATTTCAATGGGAAAAAAGGAAACAGCTCAATATTACATACAAAAGTATTTGTTAAATAATTACTTTACTCTTCATACTGTTTAATAAGACTAGCATTATGGGATGGGACAGTCCTAGAAGTCATATTGTCAGTACATATATAAGCTATAAACAACAGAATTCTCATAAAGCTTAAATATTCAGCTTAGTGATTTTAGAAATTGCATTGCATACTCAAAGGAAATTTTCTATTAATTTGTCTTCCTATGTGTATTTGCCCTCCTTTTGTGCCAGAGTTTCGCAATGAGAACTCTTAGAAAAAGCACAATGCCTGAGAATTGAAATTAAGAATTTAGTTTTGCTCACTATTTCTCTTTTTGTTATTTCCCAATGTGCTCCGGATATTTATTTGAATGCTTTTTCACCAGAATCCTTTGAGGGCAAAGGGCAATTTCTAATTTCCCAGCATTGAGTAATATAGCTTGATAAATGTTAAATTATAACCCTTATTCTAAATAAGCATTTGTGGTACTTTAAATATAATTAAATAGGAAAATCCCATTTTATCTTATTCTGACACTGACTTTTTTTTCAACATTTATTTAAAAATTTTAAAAGGCCTATCCATCCCAACTGCAACTATAAACTTTAAAATAAAAATCTCGAAGAATCCAAGATGGTGGCATAGGTAAACGCCTACACTGCTGCCTCGCACAACAATTTCAAAACTACAACTAAAACACAGAACGGACATCATCCAGAGCCACAGGAAAGCTGGCTGAGTGGAAGTTCTACAGCTAGAAGGAAAGAGAGGGGCTCACAGACCCAGAGGAGCTGCAAAAAGCTGAGGTACGGAGACGCGCCCGCTGAGAGAGCGGGTGCCCGAGTACCTGGCTGCTTTCTCTGACGGGAGGGAAACGGAGACTCCCAACGGCATTGAACCCCTTATCCTACGACACTAAACCCCAGACCCAGCCGAAACTCATATGGGGGGAGTTTGGACTGTGAAAAGGGAGAAGTGCACAGAAATTTAGGGGAGTCGCAAAAGATAAGAGGTTTGGTCGCACACGCACACGGCTCTGCACGGAGGACAGACTGCTGATTGTGCCGCTGGCTTTCGCGACTGGGCGGGAGACAGACCCTCCCAACTGTGCCACTTCTGAGTCCACTGGGCCCCTGTTTCGGGCGAAACACTGGAGACCTTGACTCGTGTGGTCCTGGCGGGCAGGGGAGCTGGGAAGGCAGCGGTCTGGAGGCACTGAGGGCATGCGCACGCACAAGGACATCTCCAGCAATTACCTAGTCACATGAGACTCGGGGGCCGACTGGAAGGCAAGGCGGTCCCTTAAGCCCTGAGACTCCACCCATCCCAAGCTCAACAGAGGCTTCTGTGGTTTTGCAAGTAAAAAAGTTTCCCCGACATAGTGAAAATGCCAAGACAAGGGAAGGGATCACAAACAAAAGCAATTGAGGAAAAAGAACGACTGGATATAGAGTTCAAAACCACGCTTATAAGGTTTTGCAAGAATATGCTAGAAAAGATGGATACGTTTATCAAGTCCCAAGAAGAGATGCAAAAGGACCAACTAGATAGAGATGCTAGAGATGATGCATAAATTTTGCGAGTCCCAAAAGGAGATGAAAAAGCACCAAATAGAGACACTGACTGAAATAAAAACAATTATACAGAGTCCTAACAGCAGACTAGAGAAATGCAAGAATCAAGTCAAAAATTTGAAATATAAAGAAACAGAAAACACTCGACTGGAAAAGCAAGAAGAGAAAAGAATCCAAAAATGTGAATATAATGTAAGGAGACTCTGGGACAGCTTCAAGCGTACCATCATCAGAATTGTGGGGGTGCCAGAGGAAGAGAGAGAGCAAGATACTGAAAACCTATTTAAAGAAATAATGACTGAAAACTTCCCACATCTGGTAAAAGAAATAGACTTAAAAGTCCAGGAAGCACACAGAACCCCATAAAAAAGGAATCCAAAGAGGACCACACCAAGACACATCATAATTAAAATACCAAGAGCAAAAGACAAGAGAGAATATTAAAAGCAGCAAGAGAAAAACAGTTTATTACCTACAAGGGAGCACTCATATGACTGTCAGCTGATTTCGCAACAGAAACAATGCAGGCCAGACAGGAGTGGCAAGAAATATTCAACGTGATGAATAGCAAGAACTTACAACCAAGAATAATCTATCCAGCAAAGCTAAGATTCAGAATTGAAAGTCAGATAAAGAGCTTCACAGATAAGAAAAAGCTAAAGGAGTTCATCAACTCCAAACCAGTATTATATGAAATGCTGAAGGGTGCTCTTTTAGAAGAGGAAGAAGAAAAAGATAAAAGCCAAAAAATTATGAACAACAAATACATATCTATCAACAAGTGAATCTAAAAATTAAGTGAATTAAAAATTTGATCAATAGAATAAACTGGTAAATATGATAGAATCAGGTGCACAGAAAGGGAATGAACTGATAATTCTCAGGGGGGAAGGGATGAGGGGTGTACATTGAGAGACTGGACAAAAATCATACATCTATGGATGAGATCAATGGGAGGGAGCTAAGGGCAGAGGGAGGGGTGGGAGCCTGGTGGAGGGAAAAAAGAGAAACAAATGTAATAATCTGAATAATAATAAAAAAAATAAAATAAAATAAAAATCTCATAGAGCAAATGGGATATATACAGTGTGTGTGTGTGTGTGTGTGTGTGTGTGTGTGTGTATAGTTATTAGCATAGAAAGCCCGCAAATGTTTATTTTGTGTGTGTGTGTGTGTTTTTATTGATTTTTTACAGAGAGGAAGGGAAAGGGACATAAAGCCAGAAACATCAATGAGAGAGAGACATTGATCAGCCACCTCCTGCACACCCCCTACTGGAGATGTGCCTGTGAGCAAGGTACATGCCCCTTACTGGAATCGAACCTGGGACCTTTCAGTCCACAGGCCACCGCTCTATCCACTGAGCCAAACCAGTCTCGGCACCCGGGAATGTTTTTAGGAAAGTCCCAAGTACTTCCTTGTTTTGGGGTTAGGAAAGCTCCAAATTGGTTGAGGGGCTCAGGATAAACTCACTGAAAACATCAAATTTGAGATTAGATTTTAATGAATTTTGAGAAAGCTTCCATTCCAATGCAACACTCTCTATTTACATCACTCTTTTTTATGAGGCAAAAAAAATAAATAAAATAAAATCCACACATCCTAACAAAATAAATAAGTCAGGAAAGCAGTCTTCAAGGGTTGATTTGGCCTTCTATGCATATACAGCACTCATTACAGATGATTCTATTTTTCACATGGTAGCACAAGATGAAGAGATAGTGCTCATAATTATGGGGAAACAGGTACCACAGAAGGAAAGGTATTATCTTTACCTAAATATACACTCTGTTGGTTTGCTTGTTGATGTTCAAGGAACAACCTGCTAATCTTTTATTGATTCTATTATTCACAAAAGGAGAAATTTCTGATTAAAAGTGCACCTTACTGAAACGAGCCTGAACTAGGAAGAGTTGCATGGATGGCCTCAGAGAAACACAGACTGGCCACCAGCCAGTGGAAATCTATCAGAGCAGCTCTGCCTCCCCTCTTTTCCACTTTCTGATCTTGCAAAACTCCAAGGTTACTGACAACAGCATTTTTTTTTCAGCATATTTAACATGCCCTTTAAAGTCCCACAAGTTAGATGTACAGTATAAGATACAAACCAAATATACATTAAATGTATATTTACCTCATTCCAGATCATCATATTAATTTTAAATACAATACCTCGGGGCTGTATTCAAGAAAGTCTTTTGAAAGTATTTTTGAAGACAAAATCAGAAATACAATCCCGATGTATTGTATTCAAAATTAGAAATCAGAGGAGGGTACAGTATGCCTTATCTTCCCCACATTTTAGCTGAGTCGTCTCAATCTAGTCATTCACTCAGCACAAAAACGTGCTGAGCACCAGGTACTGAATGAATCAAAGAAACAGCAAGCTCCCTCTAGGGTTCCACATTCCAGTGAGGGAGCAAACAGCAAGTGTGTGCATTAGTCAGTGTGCACGTTGTGCATAAACATACAGCTCTACAGAAGGTAGGAAGTGCCACGGAAAGAAAGAGCTCCACCTGGGCCAGGTAACCGGAGATGCATGTGGGAGGTCTTGTTGGAAACCACTCTTCATCTCCAGCACCTAGAGTCGGTGAGATGAGACCTCACTGCCGTCTGCTGCAGAAAGCTGTCCCTGGTGATCATGACAAACATGCACTTGAGGGGCCTGGACCTTGCAGCCAACGCCCTGGGTGACCGTGGGTGGCGGTCCTGTGCAAGAGCCTGAAGCAGAAGATGGTTTCCCTGTAGAAACTCTGGTTGGAGGCATGGGAGCTGATGTCTGTCCAGGTGCTGTGAGGCCCTCACCTTGTCGCTGCTGGGCAATTAGCAGGGTCGCATCCTGAACCTGCCGCAGAATAACCTCAGGCAGATCCGGGCGTTTCGCCCCTCCTTCGCGCCCCACAGGTAAGCTGCAGGAAATGGCAGTACCCTGCTCCCATCATCTAGCTGCTGGAGGAGGCTCAGCTCCGCAGGCCACACGTGGCAACCGATGGCTGCTGGTATTCCTCGGACAGAGATGACAAAGGTGACCTGAACTGGTGGAGAAACTGAGTCCCAGACACCTTCCCACCTGACCCACTTGGGCTTGCTCGGAAGAACCTGGAAGGCCATCTGTGTTCTTGGGGCACTGTACCCAATGATTCTTCCTCGAGGTCCGATGGCTCCAAAGCCCTCACTGTGGTGATCCTGGAACAGCTGATTTATTGCATCTCAGATGTAGGCCCTGAGTCGCTAAGCCGTGCCTATCCTCCCTCTGAGCCTATTGAACACCGAGCATTTGACAAAAGTGGGTTCCACGCCTGAAGAAAATGACTGAACCGGGATTGTTGAAGGAAGCCGAGTGCTCCAGCCAATGGGACATGGTTCCGTGTGTTCACAGAGCTGCAAGGAGGCGGGAACTGGAACTCAAAGAGAATATGGGGTGGGAGTGGTAGGAAGCTGGGTCAGAGAGAAGACAACAGAGTCCACATCCCACTTACATTTCTTTTTTTGTTCTTTCTCATGTACAGACTCACTAGTATTACATTCGTTCAGGCTCTTTTCTGCTTCTTTCATTGTTTTCCTTCCTGAGTACAAAGTTTAATTAATCTGCAGTGAATATGAAAGGGTTTGAACTCATCAGTGTGAGGGCAGAAATGGTAATGAGACATAAGGAAACCAGTGATCTATTCCATTTCTGCTACAGCTTGGGCTCTCGGCTGCTCCCTTTTCAGAAGCTCCTTTCAGACCCCTACCTCCTAGGCCCTCCCAGCCCTCACCAGCTCTTCCTTGTGGTTTTGCAATCCAAAAAAAAAAAAAAAGTGCTCTTCAATATATGATGGTTCTAAATTTTTGGGAGCCAACCAGATTAACCAACCCAGGGAATGAAAAAACACCTATGTCCTGGATGGTCTATATTTTAAAGGGAGGCAGGCCCACAGGAAAGTGGATAAGGTTTTCAAAGGGCTGGGTGACGTGGTTCAGTTGGTTGGATGTCGTTCTGGACACGTAAAGGTTTCTGGTTTGATTCCTGGTCAGGGCACATGTCTGGGTTGCGGCTTGATCCCCAATAGGCAGACGTGCAGGAAGCAGCCCATCCATCTTATGCTCTCACATCGATGCTTCTCTCTCCCTTCCTCTTTCTCTAAACAGCAATAAAAAATAATTCTTTTTAAAAAGATACTTAAAAATAAAAGAACAAAGAAATTCAAAGACCTCATGAAGATCATCATCCTGCTCTCTGAAAAGGAACCACTGTCTGAGAATCCTCAGAATCCTGCTCTTCTGCTCCTGCTCAAGAAGAGCTCTGATCCATCCACCAGTGGTCTGGCAGTAAGCAGGTGAAGAAAATGGGAACAGTATCTTACTTTTAATATGTTGGCGGCGAAATGGCACCAGGTATTAGACTGGGGAAGTCAAACCAGACCTCAACTCAGCAACCTCAATACTTGAGTTCTGGCTAAGGAAGAATTCAAAGGCAAGGCTCAAACTAGCATAGAAAGCTTATCGAGAAAGTCATAGGGGTAGGAGAAATGTGCTCAGGAAACAAGTTACAGAGGCAAAATAAGGGCTCTTGAAAGTTAGAAAAAAGAAAGAGGCAAGGAAAGTACTTCTGAGGACTTGGAAGACTTTCCTGAATAAGATTTAAATGCTTAAAAGTATACATTTATGATCACAAAAGGCTGTGTTAACAAAGTTAGAAAACAACAGGTTAGGAGAAAACACTTGCAATGTATGTAGCACTAGAAGGATTCGGAGTCAGAATGCATATGAAGACCTCCTACATATCAAACCAGCAATAAAAATGGTAGGGGGCAAGAAATGTAAATAGGTCACAAAAATAGAAATAAAATTATATAGATGCTCGACTAATAGTAATTTGGAAAATATAACAAGATTCAAATATGTAGTCATACTAATTAGCAAATATTAGAAGGTTTAATACTATTCGGTGTTGGCAAGATTGTGGACAAATAATCACTTTTGAAAATGCAATTGTGCAAAGCTTTAAGGGATAACTTTATAACATCTATCAAAATACAAAATGACCATCTCCCTTAAGCCAGCAATTAAATTTCCAGATATATTCACCTAAAGCAATGTTAGTACAGATAATAAAGTATCATAGTAAGGATGGCCAATGGCAGCGTTGCTTCTAATGGTGACAAAATGGAACTGCCCTAAATGTCCATCAAATAGGGAGAATAGGTGAATAAACTGTGGTGTAACCAATTCTCTGGAAACTGTGTAGCAGCTTTTAAAAATTATGAAAATCTCCTTATACCAGTGGTTTTCAACAGGGACCCATACTGCTCACCAGGAGACATTTGTCAAGGAATATCTAGGAACATTTTTTGTTGAAACAACTGGTGATGGTGGGGAGGTATTAGCAGTATCTAGTGAGTAAAAGCCAGGGATGCTGCTAAATGCATAGGTCACCTTTCCCCACAAAAGAATTATCAGGCCCAAAGGTCTATAATGCCAATATTGTAAAACCTTGTATTAACATAGTAAGAACTCCAAGTCATCATGTAAGTGAAAAAGACAAGGCACACAGCAATATATATAGTATATTATTTCATTTTGAAAAAAAACAAAATCAAAATTTAAAGTTTTGCACATTATGTTTGTGTATAAATATTGTTTATTCAACTAGAAGAATAGATATTAAAATATTAACAGTGTTTAGGTTTGGGGGAAAAATGGAGAATAAATAGAAAGAAGACAAAAACTATTTGCTTTTCTGAATAGTTTGAAATTTCCTTACCAATCATGTATTAAGGTATTTGCATAATTAAAAGAATAAAATTTTAAAATACAGGAGCACATATTCCATTCATTCTAAAAGTATTGAGCTTTGGAACCACTGTGTTTTATAATGTGGAAAATATAATGGTGGTAACATTTGTCTCAGTAAAGGTTATGATTTAAAAGTACTTTGAATTCCCTAGAATACAATTGCTCTTATGGATTGAACTGTGTTCAATTCATATGTTGAGTCCCAAATCCCAGTGCCTCCAAATGTAACCATTCAGAGAGATAAGGTCTTTAAAAGGTGATTAATTTAAAGTAAGACATGAAGGGTAGGACTCTAATCCAATATGACTAGTGTCCTTATAAGAGGAGGAAGAGACATGGGGATGCATGGTCACAGACAAAAGACCATGTGGGAGCCAGGGAGAAGGTGGCCATCTACATGCTAAAGAGAGAGTTATAGTTTAGAATAAACTAAACCTGTGGACAGCTTGATCTAGAACTTCCAGCATCCAGAACTGTGAGAAAATAAATTTCTGTTGTTGAAGCCACAGTGTCTGTGGAATTTTGTTATGGCAGCCCTAGAAACTGAGACAGTTGTTTACACAATCAAAATAAAATTCCCTGTTGGTTCCTACTCTGTTCTCACTAAGAGGACTTAAAGGCAAGAAGTAAACAAAAATCACTCGGCCAGCCGAAACCGGTTTGGCTCAGTGGATAGAGCGTCGGCCTGCGGATTGGAAGGTCCCGGGTTTGATTCCGATCAGGGCATGTATCCTGGTTGCGGGCACATCCCCAGTAGGGGGCGTGCAGGAGGCGGCTGATCGATGTTTCTCTCTCATTGATGTTTCCAACTCTCTATCCCTCTCTCTTCCTCTCTGTAAGAAACCAATAAAATATATTTTTTTAAAAAAATCACTCGGCTGTTTTCATCTCTCAACCAAGGAGATGAATCATGTGAGTGAAAGCAAATCCATACTTCTGGATGACAACTGTGCCGCATTCCTGATTGCTGCCACGATGAATTATTGACAGATTGTTCTACAGATACCCCTTCCATGCCCTGTGTTGCTTCTCTTCTCTCTACCACATACCTCCTATCGCAGCCACTGGTTGCACATCTGCACTTGCAGGTGGCAAAGGATTTGATGTCATAGCACAGAGCAAGCATTGGAGAGCTAGTGTTGAGGTATAATTTGGCTCAAGATTACAGGGAATTGATCAACTTTTATTTTTTCTTTATAATTATCACATATGAATAGCTCCCTGTTCATAGGAAAAATTAAGAGGAAAGGAGCAGTGGGAAGAAGAGATTTAAAAAAAACCTATAGTTCTGAATCTGGCCTTAGGTCAAAAGGGGCATTAGATATACTACTCCAGATAGTTAAAGGGAAAGTCAATTGCCAAGGGAGAATCAATCTTGCTGATCTTAGGTGTCTGCGGTAGAATACAACAACTGATGGCATGCCTAGACAGACAGAGGATCTGAGACAGTGCCCAACATTCCCCAGTGCTTAGATGTGACATACAAGGAATCCAGAGGCTTTGTTTCAAAGAGAATAGCTGATGTCACTGGCTGGTGAGTTCACCTGTAGGAGTAGCACTTTTTGAGAAGTAATCCCAAGGAAGGGAGCAGAAGGACCAACTGTGAAGTTGAAGTTATATGGGAGTCATAGCCAGAGCTCAGATATTCAGAACATCCAAAAAGTACGGGTGGGGAAGAAAGAAATGGTCAGAGGCAGCCCAACAAATTAGAGCCCACAGCCCTATGGGTGCTGTGTGAACAGTAGCAGACATGGCAGGGACAGTGGCAGCAAGGCAGAGGTCTCTGCCCACACAAGCAGGACAAGACATCTTGACGTAAGAACTGGACCAGAGCCGCCTCCTGCCCCCAACCTCTAATTCTTACACCAGCCATAGTGAGAACAGTCTCCTCCTGCACCCACCTGCCTTCTAGTGGAAGAAGAGAGGGAGATGGTACCACTTGAAGGAAACGAAACAGCCTTGATAGTAAGTTTGAACTTTGAACAGAAGGAATCTTCATCTAAAAGAGGCTGTTTTAGCCAGAAGAGGCTTAAATCACCTTTAATTGTCAATGGTTTGTGGGGTGTTTTTTTTTAATCCCATTAGCACAAAAGGGGTCACTGCTCAAGATAAAAATCAGTTACAGAAATATTTCAAAGCTCCTTTTATTCCCCACATGAGTTGCACCATATCCTTGTAATCCTCCTTCTTATATTTTAGACTTTTAAAAAGTAAAATATCAATGTGAGAGGACCTCAAGCAGCCTACTGAAAGACCACTGTATGAAAAGATGGACTCAGGCAGCTCCCAGCCAGCAAGGTGAGGATTACCTGTACCTGTGAAATGCAGACAAGAGGCAGACCCTGCAATCTGAGAGGGGAGAGGGTCTGGCAGGGCACAGACAAGGGAAGACTTGGTCATCCACATTCCAAAGGGAACCTCTGAATCTTAGCTTCTATATTGTCACTAACAAATAGTTTGTTTGCTGGGCTGTGTTATCAAGAGAAGTGTCCAGCATGTAAAAAGAAAGATCCTTACCCTTCCTAATTAAAATAATCATATAGTTTTAATGCATCCTTCAATATGCCAAAGGCAACTGAGCATCTTACTTGATTTGCATGCTCCTAGTTTCCTTTTGAACATATCATTATTGCTGTATGTAGACTCAGATGCTGAAATTGAGTTTATTGTCAATGCCTCAAGGCATTTTTAGCAAAAGGGCACAAAGCTTTTAAAAACCCAATAAATTATAAAAAAACCTTAATTTACTTTGTGTTATACCTTCAACTGGGGAATAACATAAATGTGCTCTTGAATTTAGATCTTGCTTTTATCACCAATTGAATAAGTATTTGACTTAACTAAAATGGGCAAGACACACTCTTGGAATGTTATTTATGTGCTAACAATCCCTCATTAGTGGGGTAAAGAATTACATCTTGACAAAATTGATAAGAAGCTTATAAACTATTTTATTAATCTGCAAATAATGATAACTTGAAGGCAAATTTTGTCAATGGAAATGAAAGTTTCTCTGGAATCATTCCACAAGAATATCCATTCAACTACTCTTCCTTCGAGGCACAGAATCCTGACTGCAATTACCAGCAAAAAAATTTCCTCAGTTCAGGTAATTACGTGTCACAACATCTGGAGGAGGGGGAGGTTAAATAGGTATTTTATAAGGAAAACAAAGATGAAAAATGATTAAACGCACACTAGATATTATGGAAGAATAATTTTATGCAGTTTAAAATT
>PVJN01031214.1:0-25040 GCA_004026805.1 Lasiurus borealis
AAATATCTAGAGTAATGGAGTGGCAGAAATGTTAAATGACTCTATCCTTTTCTGATATTAATGCAAATTTTGTAAATTTTAAAGATAAAAATATATCTTAATTTGTTTGTCTTAAAGATGGCATTTGTATTACCACAATATAAACACAGCATTTTTGTGTGTTTTAGCAGAAATTTTGCACTCTATATCCAAGATTGCACAGGATGTGTCACAAAATATATATAGCTCTAACTTCCCAGATATGCTATCCTAACTTCCTTGCTTTAATGACTATATCACTTTCAAATGGACTTATTAACAGAAATGAGTACACTCTAAGCAGATGGTTGTCAGAAATCTGCTTACTTCAATGAAATAATTGAGAGTTAACAAACATTTGCAGCTTGGTGTGGCAGAAAGCATCACTGCATTAAATTGCCATAAGGAATGAAGCACATAGAACATTTTATGAAGATAACTCATGTTTATGTAGTTTTGATTTCAGTAATATTAAATACATAAAGTGCATGTGCAAATGACTAACCCAAAACTATAAATAATATTCATCAAACAACATTTATAATCACCAAAGCTAACATAAAGTCTGCTGAAGAACTCTAAAAATAGGATCAGCTGCAGCCCAAATGGGGAGAGATTAATTGTAGCTTTACTCTGAAAAATAATAAGCCAAATGTCTGATATTTATGTAAGGTTTCTTTTAAATTTTCCCCAAAACCTGTTGTATCATAAAATAAATAACTTTGGTACTATCCAAAATATCTTGCTGCAATAAAAAGTGTCAGATAAAATGCAATGTTAATCTTTCTATACTATATTAACATTCTGTGTAGCTAGTAGCATGTCATTGCAGCATATGAAGGAAAGACATTACAATGAAGATAAAACAGAGCTAGACAAACAACATTTAGTCAGTGCAATGTTTAAAGTTAGGAGGTTTTTTAAGGGCTAAAGAAAACTAAAAACTCAACTGAAAAACCACACAAAGAACTGAGTGCATGACCTTCCTTTATTAAAAAAAAAAAAGATATATTGTCCATGCTGTGATTCTGTGATTTATTCTAGAGTTACTTGCCTGACCCTCAATTTAGTCTATCTCACAAGGATCAGATAGATAGATAGATAGATAGATAGATAGATAGATAATAGTTACATACAGGTACACATACATTTATTTACTTGTTTTTTAGCTAGCATTATCAATATAAGAATTTAAAGTTATCTCATTAGACTGAAAGATCCATACTTACCCAATTTCTCAAAAAATGCCAGGATAAATTGGTAAGTCAGTGGATAACATGGAGGATAATCTTAACGCATAAATATTTGAAACATAATTTATGAGATTTATTTTACTACTAAAGGCCTGGTGCATGAAATTCATGCATTGAGGAAGGTGGTGTTGGGTTGGGGGGTGGTCTTTCAGCCCAGCCTGCTCCCTCTCCAATCTGGGACCCCTTGAGGGATGTCTGACTGCATTTAGGCCCGATACAGGTAGGAGGATTGGGCCTAAACAGGAAGTCGGACATCCATCTCACAATCCAGGACTGTTGACTCCAAACTGCTTACCTGCCTGCCTTCCTGATTTCCCCTAACCACTTCTGCTGCCAGCCTGATCACCCCCTAACCACTCCCCTGCCAGCCTGCTTGATGCCTAACTGCTCTGTTGCCAGCCTATTTGCCTCTAGTGCCTCCTCTGTGGGCCTGATCACCTGTAATTGACCTCCCCTGCAGGCCTGGGTCTCTCCCTACTGCCCTTTCCTACTGGATTGATCACCCACAACTGCCCTCTCTTGAAGGCCTGGTTCCTTCCTACTGCCCTCCCCTGCTGGCCATCTTGTGGTGGCCATCTTGTGTTAACATGGGGGCAGGATCTTTTGGCCACATGGGGGCAGCCATCTTGTGTATTGGAGTGATAGTTAATTTGCATATTACTCTTTTATTAGATGAGATAGAGAAGCCTGGTGCATGGGTGGGGGCCAGCTGGTTTGCCCTGAAGGGTGTCCTGGATGAAGGTGGAAGTTCCCTTGGGGCATGGGGTGGCCTGGTGGAGGGGCCTGTGGTGGTTTGCAGGCCAGCCACACCCCCAGCGACCCAAGCAGAGACCCTGGTATCTGGGATTTATTTATCTTCTATAATTGAAACTTTGTAACCTGGAGCAGAGCCAAGCCTTTTGTTTGCTCCATGGATGCAGCCAGAGAAACTTTTTGCCTTATGCAGAGGCAAGGGTATGTGGAAAGCTTGGCTTCCTCCATCACCAGTGGCAACCCAAGCCTCTGCTTTCTCTGTGGCTGTAGCCATCTTGGTTGGGTTAATTTGCATACTTACTCTGATTGGCTCTTGTGCATGGCTTGTGAGTGTAATGGAGGTATGGTCAATTTGCATAGTACTCTTTTATTAGATAGGATAAAAAAAATTATAAAAATAAATTATTCTACTCAAATTATACTTCAGAATTACTTTGTGTATTATAATTTATAACAGGAAATTAGGCTAGGTCCTTAAAAACAGTATCTGGTAAATAACCTTACACTGTTAAACACAGAATTAGTAGTTTATATTTTCTATATTTTAAATAGCACAAAGGAATGCAGCTCATATAAAAAGCTGAAGTATCCGTTGGTGATTTCAATATTTATTCCAAAATATCAACAAGAGGATTTTGTCTTGAGAAGGTAGACTGAGGACTTTGTCAAAATCAATCTGGTATTTTAACTGATTTTTTTTTCCAGAATGTTAGAAAATATTTTTTTCAAATTAGTAACTAAAACAAAATCCACCTCATCTACTCTCTTGGTACCCATCTTGCATCTTGCATGAGTAAAATGGGTAAAACAGTACTCTACCTCTACTGCCAATCATAGTTAAAGTCCTCTTTACCAAAGATGTTGTGCAGTCAATGGGATGACCATTATCTAGCATTGCCTAGAATGATGATCAAAAGGTCTATGTGATTAGAAAAATGATAAAAATATTATCTGATAAAGTTTACAAAATTAAGTAATAAAATTATATTTTGAGTACAAAAAGTAAAATTTATTTTTTGTCTTTGAGTTAATTAATTGTGTACTGTGCTAGAACAGAGATCTACAGAAATAGTTCTTTAATAGCATTTTCTCTGTGCAACTTCACTTATGTGATATTCAGTGTAATTAACTTATGTTTAAAGCCATTTCAGAGAAGTTATTTATAGGCAAATTACTCTGCAATAAATACTTTTTAAGAATGACCAATAGATAATTTTAAATCTTTTTTTCTTGTTCATTATTTAAGTTGAATAATTCTATTTCTTAGCAAACTACATAAGACAAAAATTTTGAGGAGATAAATTTTGTGGAAGGAAATGAAAGCTGAAAGACCTGGATCTCATCAAGTGCCAAAGAGAGATCAATGTCTTAAAACAACACTGATTTGAACAGCAAGAGACAGTGTTTATAGGAAGACCATGAAGGTTAACCCAAAGAAGTTAACGGAGGCAAGATTCACTGATCATACACTCCTTTTAAAAATGCCTGAGACTAGGTGCTCAAGAAACAAGTGGTGACTCAGTAATTGAGGATGGTTTCTAATTGAAAGAACACAATACACTAATTTAAGTGCATTGATTTTTTTTTTCTGCTTCATTTTCTGGACGAATCTTCTCTAGTGCCATGATGGGGCAATTCCTTCACATTTTGAATGCAGGCTAGAATTGAGTTTACAACTTTTCAGTTTAGCAATAGTAATTATAACATTTAATTTTTTATTTGAATGTACATTCTTCTTTTTATTAATAATATTACACATGTCTATTTTACTTATAAAATACAAGTTTTTATCTTGAAAATAAACTCACACTTTCAGTTATAAACAATCTAGCCTGCTTTTGAAGGAAATAAATTGTTTAAATCCAATATTTGGTATAGGTTAGATATTTAAAATATTTGCCACAGTAATGGTAATGATTTTCCATTGTAAGTATCTTTCTATTAGAAATATATGTAGTAGAAGTAGTATGATTTACTAGTTATTTTTGAAGTATAACTGGAACTTGCAGTTAATCTACTTAAGTTAAAATTTAAAAAAATGTTATGGTTACTTTTCATCATTCTCCATTTATGGGTAATAAAGTAAACAAAAATATACTATGAATAATAAAAGTAAACATAAATAAAATTAATATAACATTTGAAGCTTTATAGTTTGCCATTTTACACACAATTGGAAATTCATCAGAATAAAGCAAAATCATTAATAAAACATAATACTTACTTTGGAATACTTTAGGCAATCAATATATTAAAAAATAAAGAGATACAGATTAAAATTCTGCCTGGGCATTAAAAAAGTTAGAACTGAAACAATTAGAGAACCAGTTTAATATTTTACATAATAAACATATAATTATTTTGGCCATGATAATTTATAATTATTCAATTTAATTTTAATACATATGAAATGTTTGATAATTTCAGTGATTTTCTATTAGTGCCAAGTAGTTTATTTAGACTTTTTTCTTCCTTGCATGTATTTTTTATAAAATAGTTGCTTCATATTTTATATCTTTTACATCTATTATATTCTTATTTTATCTATTTTTAATAATGCTATTGTTGTATTAGAGGTTTGAATATTCATCCTTAATTTATCACAATCTATACAATAATTGATCTAATATTTTTTTCTGTTATTCCTGGGTCATCTTGGAGTCTGTTTTAGCGATGTTGCAGTGGCAGTAATAGTCACATTTTCTTACTTCTTTTCAAGTCCAGCATTTTGGCAATGTTATGTTAGATATTTTGGAGGCCAATTATCTTGTCTTCTTTTGAGAGGTTTTGAGTATTTTTATGACATGCAGTCCTATTACTAGTGGATCCTCTTGTTCTTTTTACATATGGTTTTATATTTTGCTCTACTGGCGTATTGCAGTTTTATTTAATTAAAAGGTTTCAGTAATAGGTTGTGACCTCTAATCTAGTGTGTGGCCTTCATTTATTTGGCCTTTAGTTTGTCTGACCTGAATGCCTGAGGTATCAAGAAAGGTCTCTTCACTCAGAGAATGCCAATGTCCCCAGCATTGTATGACTCTTGGTACCTCTGTTAGCTATCAGCTTCAGAATATCTTCTTTTTGCCAGTGTGAGTCTTGACTTGAACATTCAAAGTCCAGATCTCAGGTAAGAAACCATATGAAACTTTGACACAGATTTCCATCAGCCCACCTTTGGATTTCCCTCTACTCTGATGATCTGTCCTCAGAATTCCACTGGTCAAAATGTTACCAACAAGAATGAGAATTCTTGTCTTTTTGAATGTGAAAAACCACAACCAGTGTAGACTAGGGTTCAAAAGCTTGGAGAAAGAGCCGGCATGCAAATTGACAGAAATAATAAATTTTTAATTATGGGGAAAGCCAGGGAAAGCTTAACTGTAGTAGTGAAGTTCCCCTGAGTCTCTTTTCCCATCTGCTTTTTATTTACTAGATACACAATTGCCTTTTAGGAATGCAAACAGACATATCAATGATAATGTTTAGTAAACAGTAAGATTCCCAGGTTGGGAGAGTTTACTTTAGGCCATTGAGTCAGCAGTAGGTAATAAAATGCAAATATTCACCCTGTGAATATGCAAAGAGACCAAATTCAGCCTTCTGACTAGACTTCTCACATTTATATAATAACTGTTGATATTAGTTCTCGGCATTGAAGAAAAAATTCAGTCAAGAGACAAAGTGCAGCAAAGCAAGCAAGAATTTATTGTTCACAGCAAAAGCATACTCAGGATAGTGAATCAAGGAAGGACTTAACATAGAAGGAGCAACAGGAGAACCTACACTGAACTGCTTTGGCTCACTGGGAAGCTAGAGAAAAAGGGGCTTTGTAGACAGTTCAGGTAGTTAGCACAGGACTTGCTGCTGCTGACCATTGCTCTCCTGGTTGCAAGTCTCATGGAATCCTTTAGGGTTTAGAAGATGATTGGGGAATTTTTTTTTAATTTAATAAATCTTTATTGTTCAGATTATTACAGTTGTTCCTCTTTTTTTCCCCTATAGCTCTCCTCTAACCAGCTCGCACTTCTCCCTCTGTCCTTACCTCCCGCCTCATTGTCCTCATCCATAGGTATATGATTTTTGTCCAGTCTCTCCCTGAACCCCCCTCATCCCTTTGCTCCTGAGAATTGTCAATCCATTCCATTTCTATGCTCCTAATTCTATTATATTCACCAGTTTATTTTGTTCATTATATTTTTCATTCACTTGATTTTCAGATTCACTTGTTGATAGCTATGTATTTGTTGTTCATTATTTTTATCTTTACCTTTTTCTTCTTCTTCCTCTTCTTAAAAAGTACCTTTCAGCATTTCATATAATACTGGTTTGGTGTTGATTAACTCCTTTAGCTTTTACTTATCTATGAAGCTCTTTATCTGCCCTTCAATTCTGAATGATAGCTTTGCTGGGTAGAGTATTCTTGGTTGTAGGTTCTTGCTCTTCATCACATTGAATATTTCTTGCTACTCCCTTCTGGCCTGCATTGTTTCTGTTGAGAAATCAGCTGACAATCATATAGGTGCTCCCTTGTAGGTAATTAACTTTTTTTTCTTTTGCTACTTTTAATATTCTCTTTGTCTTTTGCTCTTGGTATTTTAATTATGATGCATTTGGTGTGGTCCTCTTTGGATTTTTTTTTGTTGGGGGTTCTGTGCACTTCCTGGACTTGTAAGTTTATTTATTTTACCAGGTGGGATAAGTTTTCAGTCATTATTTCTTCAAATAGGTTTTCAGTATCTTGCTCTCTCTTCTTCTGGCACTCCTATAATTCAGTTGTTGGTATACTTGGAGTTGTCCCAGAGGCTCCTAACACTATCTTCCAATTTTGGGATTCTATTTTCTGTTTGCTCTTCCACTTGTCTATTTTCTGCTTCTTTGTATTTCACATCTTTGACTGGATTCACGTTCCTCTAGTCTGCCATTAGATATCTGTATATATATATATATATATATATATATATATATATATATATATTTTATTTCAGTCAGTGTATGTTTAATTTCTAGTTGGTCATTTTCCATTTCTAGTTGGTCCTCTTGGGTCTCACTAAATTTATCCATTTTTTCTCCTAAATCCTTGAAAAACCTTATAACTGTGGTTTTGAACACTATATGCAGTTGTTTGTTTTCCATTTCTTTCATTTGTGATCTGTTCCTTTGTCTCTGCATTTTCACTGCTTCCCTGAATTGGTAGAGTAGCTTTGTGTGCTATGTGTCCTATATGGCCCAATATATCTGCCTGCCCAGGTACCTAAGGTGGACTCCCCTTTGTGGACTGTGTATAGAGTCTTATAGTAGGTAAGTCTTGATTGTTGTTGGTATCACTGGGGGAATTGACCTCCAAGCCAATTGGTTCTGAGGATCAGCTGTGTATACTCTGGGAAAACTTCTGTGTTTGTTTGCAAATTATTTTCTTGCCAGGAAATGTTTGTATTTGTCTTAACAGATAAGACCTTTTTCTGTTAAAACTAGGTTAGGATTATTCTAATTAAGAATATAAACATTGATATATTTTTAGGAGTCATTTCCCCTTCTATGAGGTACAAAAATTCTCCTCATCAATCTGAAAAATATGAAATAAAAAAAACAAAAAAAATATAATTCTCTTAGTAATACAAATTATTCCAGTTAACAACAACAACAACAAAATAGTAACAACTATTATATGTAGCTAAAATTCAAGTTTTAGAAAATGTGCATTTTATAATTATAACTAAAAGCCCAATGCACAAAATTCATGCAAGGGATCAGTCCTTGCAGCCATGGTGGCTGTCTTGCCCCACACAGCCCCAGCTTATTCCAGAAATTGTCTGGAAATTGTCCAGAAGGTTGTCTGAACAGTCATTCTGCTGTTTTGCTCTCTGGTCTAATTAGCATTATGCCTTTATTATTATAGATGGGTTCTTTGAGCCCATTTATATTTATTCCTGACATTTAAATATTAATTCATACTTTCTCACTTAAAATAAGTAACATGAAAAGAATATTTAGCTAGATTTCAGACTAGCAAGCTTCTAATCCCATTTCCAATTTTAATAGCCATACAGAAGTGACTTTTATAATAGCTCTACAGAAGTGACTTTTAAAGTATCTGAACATGCCTCCTAGTAAATAGAAATACTTGCCTTAACAGTTGTTGCATGTAGTGTGAAAAAAAATAACATATTATGATAAAGTACAACATATACAACAATGGTTACTAAGAATTTTTTTCTTTCCATTTTTAATATCTTTTGAAGAGCAAATGTTATTAAGTGGAATTTGATATTGAATTATATTATTTTATTTTTAGATCTTGCTTTGGTATCCAATCTAAGGAAATATTTACCTAACAAATAGCATGATACCATTTCCCTAAATCTCTTGGACAAATTTTGACTTAAATTAACAGTACTGTAATTTTTTAACATTAATTTATTAACTAATTGATCTGCTTAAGATTTAAAGAAGGGAAAGCAGTAAAGTTGTCCTAAGGTTTTATATGGGTGGGTTTTTAGTTATTGTTATTCAAATTTTACTGGTAAGAAGAAGAACAAGTTAAAAAAGTTCAATTTTTCTGAAAGTTCCATACGTCCTAGAAGTATAGAGAGGGGGAATTTAACTCTGTTCTTAGACTCAATGTAGACAAAATGAATGCATTCTTCTCCTTTTTTTAATTCCCACATAATGTCAGTGCCCAGAGCAAGGTACTCATTAAGTAAAAAAAAAAAAAAAGTGAGTAGAGGATTGGTGAAAGAACACCACTCTATCAGTATAATCACCAGAGGGAAAAGTTAGGACAAATTATTGGCTTTGCTATGTAAGAGCAAATATAGTAATACTATATATTATTTTAAATAATATAACAAAAGCTGCTTAGTTTTATATTCTGAAAAATGATCCTTCAGTTATTTCCCTCATTTACTTTTTTTAAGTACCCCTAAGTTTACATATACACTCATAACTTTAACTTTCTCCAAGCTCAATATTTATATCCCACATGGTGCTATAGATTTTATGGTAATGCTGACTGATATGTCCTTCCTGATTGTTCTCTTAAATACCAATCAGATTTAACAAAATATCCAAATTATTCCACATTTGTTCATCCTTTTAGAGCTATATTTATAAAAACAAAATAAACAAACCAAACAAAAGAAATTTATACCCTAATAGAAGCCTGGTGCACAAAATGCGTGCATGGGAAGAATCTCTATGCCTGGCCTGAGATCAGGGATGATCTGTGGAGCAACTGGCAGGGTGATTGGGGGGCTCCCACTGGCACCTATCTTGGCTGGCTTAGCACTGCCCTCTCACCAGCCCTGCTTCCCTTGCTCTCATGGGAAGCCTCCCTCTGCACGGTGACCAGCAGGGCGATCGGGGGGCCCCTATTGGCACCTGCCTTGTCTGGCCTGAGGCCTGTGGGATGGTTGCAGCTCCTGCATGGTCAGTGTGCATCATAGCAACTGTTCATTCGGCTGTTTGGTCAATTTGCATATTAGCCTTTTATTATATAGCAGGATAATATTTCCAAGGTTTGTTCATAAACAAAGCAACCCTGGGTTTCAGACATAAAAAAAACATATTTCATATAAATTATTTCCTAGCCTTCCCTCCCTCTCTCCCAACCCCTAGAAACAGGCATGTAGTATTATGTAAGATATCTTGACAGACTGTTGCTGTTCATTTAACAATGGCAACTATTTATTGGTTGAAAATGGGAAGCATTAATATTCTTCTGAGAATTTCTTTTTTTTAAAGCCATTTCCATCAGTCATTCCTGATAAACAATAAATTTGAAAACAAATAAAAAATATATGGAATATATTTTATGCTTTTAAAAACATATTTTATTAAATTTTTACAGAGAATAAGGGAGAGGGAAAGAGAGTTAGAAATATCGATGCAAGAGAAACATTGATTAGCTGCCTCTTGCACACCCCTACTGGGGATGTGCCCACAATCAAGGTGCATACCCTTGACCAGAATCAAAACTGGGACCCTTCAGTCCACAGGCCAACACTCCATTCACTGAGCCAAACCAGTCAGACATGAAATATATTAAAAAAAAAAATCAGTCAGAATACAGCTCCTGGTTGGCAGAAAGTAAATATCCTGAACTTCAGTTCAAATGTATTGCAGAGAACATCCTGCCTGTTAATTTAAGCAATCCCATAAATTGGCCTGTCTTCTGCCAGGTGAAGGAAACCTTAATGAACATCTTTCTTCACAGCAGCTACAAGCTTAGCTGCTCATCATGAAACACTGATTAAGTAAGGAAGGATATTACCTTTTTATCCAGTCTGTCCTCACACATACTTTGGCACTAAGATTGAACTAGCTGGTGTCTGCAGTGAGAAGATAGCATTGCTCAAAGCATGTGTTCTATAAATCCACAGATATAATCATTTATCCCAGAAGCTCTTTATCAAAGTCCATGTCAATGATTATATAGTTGTCCCATATATATGTGTGTGTGTGTGTGTGTGTGTGTGTGTGTGTGTGTGTGTATGTTAAAACATATTTAATTCAATGGAGAAAGTGATGAAATTTATTTTTTGGATAAATTCATATATATATATATATATATACCTCCTGGCTAGGCTGGCTAGATCCCACCCATGCACAAATTTATGCAATGGGCCTCTAATAATATATATATTTGGACAATTAAAAATACAGACACATGCCTCCTAGTAAATATAAATACTAGAATATATATATATATATATATATATATATATATATATATGTGTGTGTGTGTGTGTGTGTGTATGTGTATATATATATATATATTTATATATATTTATATTTATATTTATATATATATATATATATATATATATATATATATATATATATACTGAGTGGCCAGATTATTATGATCTCTCTCTCTCTCTCTCTCTCTCTCTCTATATATATATATATATATATATATATATATATATATATATATGGCCTGGTGCATGAAATTCATGCATGGGGGAGGTGTCGTTCAGCCCAGTCTGCTCCATTTCCAAACTGGGACCACTTGAGGGATGTTCTACTTTGATCAGGCCTAAATGGGCAGTTAGACATCCCTCTCACAATCCAGGACTGCTGGCTCCCAACTGCTCACCTGCCTGCCTTCCTAATTACCCCTAATCATTTTGCCTGACAGCCTGATCACCCCCTAAACACTCCCCTGTCAGCCTGATTGATGCCTAACTTCTCCCCTGCCAGCCTGTTTCCCCCTAACTATCCTCTGTGGACCTGGTCACCCCTAACTGCCTTCCCCTGTAGGCCTGGGTCCCCCACAACTGCCCTTCCCTGCAGGTCCAATTACCCCCAACTTCTTTCCTCTGCCAGCCTGGTCACCCCCAACTTCCCTCCCTTGCGGGCCTGGTCCTTCCCAGCTGTCCTCCCCTGCTGGTCATCTTGAAGTGGCCATCTTGTATCCACATGGGTGAGGATCTTTTGACCACATGGGGGTAGCCATCTTATATGTTGGGGTAATGGCCCCCACCCATGTACCAGGCCTCTATCCTATCTATGTAAAGAATAATATGCAGATTGACCAGCTGGTGAGGGCCAGCTGGTTTGCCCTGAAGGGTGTCTCAGATCAGGGTGGGTGTTCCCTTGGGGCATGAGGTGGCCTGGGCAAGGGGCCTGTGGTGGTTTGTAGGCCAGCGACAACCCCCTGTTAACCAAGCAGAGGCCCTGGAATTGGGATTCATTTATCTTCTAAAATTGATACTTTGTAAACTGGATCAGAGCCAAGCCTTCTGCTGGCACAGCCATTGAAACTTCGTTGCCTTATGCAGAGGCCTAGACCCACCAGGATTTGTAGAAAGCTTGGCTTCCTCCATAACCACATGACCTGGGGCAACCCAATCATCCCTCCTGCTCTCTCTTTGGCCGTAGCCATCTTGGTTGGTTTCATTTGTATACTTGCTCTGATTGGCTGGTGGGCATGGCTGATGGTATAGCAGAGGTATGGTCAATTTGCATATTACTATGCAATATATAATATTATATTATTATATATAATATATAATTATAATATATAATAATTAATTATTAATAATATTATTAATATATTATGAATAATAAAAGAGATGCATGCAATTTAACCATCACTCTGTTGCATCCACCAGCCAATCAGAACAAGCATGCAAATTAACCCAAGGAAGATGGTGGTTAATTTGCATTTGCAGGCACAGATTGAATACTGAAGATAGCTTACAAGGAAGAGGGACAGAAAAGTGGAAAACGTAGGGTGGCAGCAGTGGTGGTGGAGGGAAACCTGCCCTGGTGGGCTTCTCTCCCTTCTCTGCTTCGCTCAGGCCACAGGAAGCCCTATTTTTGCAGGAATCTTACTGCAATGAGCCTCTAGTCTATATATAAAATGATTCTTGTTTGCCAATGCATGTGAATTATGACTTCTTTTTAGATAAATCAAGAAGATCCCATTATACTTAGGAAGAGAAACTCCAATGTCCCTACTAAATGTATTCACATTTTAAAACTTAATAAGTTGTAATGCATTCATTTAAAACAATCCAAGTTGTCAAATAAAGCAGAATCAAAAAATATAATAAAAATCAGACTGTAACTTAATACATATATCTATAGGACAACATAAATTGATATAATCTCTTTTATAGGACACATTCATCATTATCAAACAGGCTTTAATAACATTTAATATTTTTGTTGCTGTTGTTAATCCTCATCTGAAGATATTTTTCTATTAATTTGTAAGGAGAGTGGAAGAGAGAGGGTAAAAAGAGAGAAATATCTATGTGAGACAAACACATCAATTGGTTGCCTCTTGCATGAGTCCCAACCAGGGCCCAGGCAGGGAGGAGCCTGCAACCAAGTTGTGTACTCTTCACTGGGGAATCAAACCCAGGACCCTTTGGTTGGCAGGCCAATGCCTATCCTAGGTTTTAACTAATATTTACTAATTTAACAAATAATGAATAAACACCAACTATGTTTTAGGCCCCATTTGTGGCATAGAGACTATAACAATTCATAAAGTAAGCAAAAATCCAGGTACTCACAAAGCTAACTCTGCACTGAAGAAACAGATAATTTACAAATTAAATTATTACATATGTAGGGAATTGAGTGGCAATAATTACTATGGAGAAATAGAACACAAAAAGATGGGTAGATAGGTGTGAAGTGCATTGCGTTTTAGATGGAGTAAATAAAGGAGGTCTCACTTAGCGCCCGAGCCAAGGCCCTGCGGTGGTAGCTTGCAGGCCTATTTGAGAATCTGTCAAATATTTCAGTATATTACCAACTCTTACATGTAAGGTCTCTGACAGTAGAGGCTGAGAGGAAAATTGAGATACAAGGTACGGATTAGTAATAAACCCCCCTGAAGTGATGGGAGAAGTAGCATTGAGCAGAGGTAGAAGATGAATGCAAGTCAGTCTGACAGAGCCCGGACCACATGGTGGGGAACTGTGGAGTGTGCAGCTTCCTGGAAGAATATCTCCCATCTCTCTGAAACAGTCACACTACCTTTCCCTGGAGTTGTGGGATAACTCGGAAAGGATGTGATCCTGAGCAAGAGGCACTTCAGAGGTGGGGCAGCCCCTGAAGAAATTAGAGCTGGACTTGCATGCTGATCTCACTATCCTGGCAGCCAGGCCACGTCCCTCCCTGTTTGTGTCACCCACAGGAATGTATCAGGCATGGGGCGGGGGGAGTACTAAATGTTTGCTTGGGGTTTTTTTTTCTCACATGGACAATGAGCAATCTGATCCTCAGCCATTGTTACATGACCTGCTTCCCTGCCTGGATTTCATTTCTAATTTTGATGAAAACAGAAGCTTTATAATTGGATCTATATACTATCCTGCTTTTTTACAACCTCATGGTAAACCTTTGCTAAATTAATAACATAGAGCTATTCTTCTTCTCACTGTTTTTTTCTGTTTTGTTTTGTTTTTGTGTGTGTATTTTTAAGACCTCTATTACTAATCCTAGAAACTGAAACAGTAATAGCTCCAATTTTAAGCTAAAGTGGCATTTTTTTTTAATATTTCATTTTAAAATTAAAAATATTAAAATATAAATTATGTGATATCACTTTTTTAGAGCTTGGATGTAAGCACTTGATTGTACTTTCCCCTTATATGAATATGAGGCAAATAGCTGTTGGAAATTTTAGCATTCTTTGGCATCTTAAAATGCTTGTTTGGGTGCTAACCAGTTTGTCTCAGTGGATAGAGCGTCCCTCTGTGGACTCAGGTGTCCCAGGCTTGTACCTTGGCTGCGGGCACATTCCCCAGTAGGGAGTGTGCAGGAAGCAGCTGGTTGATGTTTCTCTCTCATTGATGTTTCTAACTCTGTATCCCTCTCCCTTCCTCCCTGTAAAAAAATCAATAAAATATGTTTAATAAAATGCCTCTTTGGAATTTCTATTGGTGAGTCAGTTTTCCTATTGCTTGGTTTCCTTTCCCCCCGCTTGTATGTCATTACTACATGTTTTATTCTTGCCCTGGTGGTCTGCTTCCATTTTACCTATGTTCTGTGATTTCACACGTGAGGGTAAACTAGAATAAACATGGTGCTCATCTGTGCAACTGCCTGAGCCCCATTTTGCATGTGATTATGCCTTTTTATTTTTAAATGATTATTGAAGGAATACATGTGCAATAGTATACATTTGCCCTTATTTTCAACTAATATAAGCAATAATTGTTTCAATCCCTATTGAAAAACCTTGGGAAATTATCTATAGAATAACAGTATTCTGGCATAAATGTAATAAAATATTTTTCTTGATTAATAACATATACTTTTCTAAAATTAAGAGATTAGAAGAATCCATAAATATTTGAGAATTTCCAAATGTCTCCCATCTTCTCCCATTAAGAAAGCTTTTTTTTTCCTTTCTCAAAGTTCAATTAGAACAAGACAAAGTATTTTATACTATATGTTCAATGATAACAGAAGTATGATTAAAGGAGTAAATGTGTTAGACTTCAGTGGAACAAATTTTCCCTTAGTTGTGATCAACTCTAGAATACCTATTTGGTTTTTGTTGTATAAGAAATTAACATATCCTTTGAAATACATTAAATTCTACATAGCATTTGCAAGTAATTTTCTCACATTTACATCTGCCAGAACTTTCTTAGTATGTCCTATTTGGGTCACTATAATTAACATCTAGCCAATCAGTTAGTCTGAAAGTCATGTCTGTATTCAATTGTTACAGAATTTCTGGGTGACTGGAAAATATACATAGGAGTACTCGGAGATACAGGAAAAAAACATTTATTTCTATATTTACTAGTACCATGACTCAGTGGAGCCTGCTTCCAAATCCTGAGCAAACCAATACGGAGAAAACTTTATCTTTGTCCCCCAAATATGAATTAGACTTCCATATTTTGCGGGTTTTGCAAAACACCCCAAGTGTTGGGATGGGGGACATGAGACCCTACTTAAAGGCTCGGGCTGGCACCAGTACTGCTAACCCCTCTGGGGGTTGTGTATTGTTCATGGTTTATGGTCACTGTAAAATGTTAGTATTTAGGTAAATAGGTCTTACAACACCAGATAATTAAGGAAGGGGCAGTGGCTAGACTATAGACTAACAGGACTGTGCATTAGGGATGTGATTAACTAGGTACAGAGTCAGGATGCTAGCCTGCCCCCCTCTCCACCTTACCCGCAAAGAAAGAACACACTCCAAAAAAGCAAGTCTTATTTTTCTCATCATAATTAATTATAAATATTGAGAACATTTTCAATTGTTTTTTTTATAAAATGCTAATAAACTTGTGTTTCTCCAAGGTTTATATCTTGAATCATGTCACCCTTTCAAATACCGTCTACTGAGAAAATTATGCTCATTCATACATATTAATCATATTTGCAACAGAGCTGTCTTCTTTCCCTCTGTTATAATACCTATGTTATAAATATGTAAACATTAAATTATATCAGAATGTTTTTTTCCATATGAGATAATTTATCTTCTTGAGAACAATGGACCATGCCTTATTCATGTTTTGATACTCATGGTTTAATTCAGTGCTTGAAACACAGTAACACTAAAGATGTATTTCTTATATTGTAAAACTGAATATTGTGAAATGAATTATATACAACCTTCCTCTTCACATTACTAAGATTTAGAAAAATTTGGAAGAAATTACCTGCAAATTTCACTGGTACTTTTTATGCTAATGAACCAGCTGTGGTCTCCAGGAGATATAAATGTGTAGCTATAAGCATAAATGAAACATGAAGTGGCTGCAGGAAAAAGAAAGATCTGAAAGGAAATAAAGTAGAGACATTGACTTTAAAAATGCATGTTGGGGAAAAATATTTCCTAAAGAAAGGAATGACAATGGTTTATATAGAATTGATCAATAAAAGATATACTCTGTAAGATCAAATAACTGGTGAGTTATTCATCTAAGAATTATTTAATGTGATAACTCAATACATTTTTAGCATCTTCAGTATTATGTCATGTGATGTATAAACTACATGGCACCGAAAACAAATAAGCTTCACTCTTATAAACCATAAAAAAAGAAGATAGCAATCTCCAAAAATAGAACTCCTAAACCTACTAGTATTAATAAACATTGTATAACCCTTTCTGTTACGAAGAATTAGTCTTTATATTCTAAGCCAACCCTACCAAAAAAAAAAAAAAAAAAAAAGGCCGCCTTCTTCTGCCTTGGCAAAATCTGTGCTTACTCATATTTGTATTGCCACACATGCATTTCCACTGATTTTTCTGATACACAAACACTTACATACTACCTGCTATGCAATATGTACTCTTTCAGAGGAAAGAATGAGTATGGTTGAAGAGAGACAGGATCAAAGTCCCTATTTTTATGACACACATTTAAGCTAAAGAAACATAAAAAATGAACATACTTTTAAACACACACACTATGCTGGATAGTAACCTAGGGTGATGTTAGGATTGTGAGTGCATAGAAAGCCTCACAGATCCATTTAGAATTTTAGAAGGATATATGAATATTGCCGCAATTGAGAGCAATAAGGAAATGCATCAGTAAATATAAGTAGCATGTTTTTTTTTTTCAGAGTAGATTTTGTTTGAATACAGAGAGTACTAAATACTCATGCTTATATTAGGTAGAGAGGAAAGAAACATTGCAGTGGAAAAAGAGAAATTATAGAATCAAAATCCTTGGTAGTCAATGAAAAATTCAGATATAATAGAAATAATGTTACTTATTGACACAAATATTCTTCTATGCCATTCTTTATTGTTATCGAATCAAAATATTCATTACTTGTATATCAGCTAAAACATTAATTATTCAAATTTTAAATGATTCCACTAATTCTGTATTTGTAAGAATTAATATTATATCACCCTGAATTTTACTAAGACCTTATGAAGGTATAAAAGAACAGATAAATAAATATGATGCCAACACATAGAGCTGATCACTAACTCTATAGACAGTATTGTCCTTTCTCCCTTATCAGGACATTTCCCTCCTCTACTGACCTTCATCACCATTAAATCTTAAAATTCACCTCTGTATCCAGTAGTGATTTTATTTGTGTTTTATAAATAGAAAATACCTCTTAAACTGAAAAGTAACCCTCTCAATTTTATTTAAAAGACTAGTTTAATGTTACAAATTATTTTTGTTTTGTGGATTAAAACATTAGTCTTTAATGTAAACCTCTTTAATTACAATCTTTAAAATGGAATACATACAGTCTCACAAAATCTTAAAATTTAAAAAGTTTGAAATGTGTAAGTTCTTTATTAGTAAAAATAAGTAAGTGCTCATAATATATTATCAGAAAAAAACATATGAAAAAGAGTGACATGTAAAACCTAAATATTCTAAGTAAAAAATAAGTAATTATATTACTATTTTTAAATGTGTTTTTCATAATGTTTAATTAGTATAGAAGGAACAGAACACAGGGATACTAGTAACATTATTATATTAATACTTTATAGAAATTTATATTGACCAACCATTCAAAAAAAGACAAAATACACTGAAAACCAATTTGAAAATAAGACTTATGGTAAACAAATATTGCATGCATGTATATAAAAATTGTCTTGGATTTCCATGGTACTGGGTGACTACAACTTACAAAAACTACTCTAGTGCTTGTCAAAGACAAAAAAAAAATGGAATTTGAAGTTGTTTGCATAAACTCAAGTGAGAAAAATAGTTTCCAAACAATTACACTTAGAAATGTATATATGAACATCATTTAAAATCTTTTCAGTATTCTATTAAGTGTCATAGATCATTTCATTGTTGAATATCAATAATGCAGTGTGACTGAGATTTATCAACTGCTGAAATAACCACAGTGCAATGCAGTTTTTCAAATAATGCAGGCGCATTCACACATTGCAATCACATCTTCAACACATCAAAGTTCATAAACACTATTTCACACTCCCCTCCAAACACTGTTAAGTTGTCGATCCATACATAGACACTAAACAGAAGAATGCTGATGCCTCAGTGTCCTTTAGGAAACAGGGGAAATAAATGTATTGACTGAATTATTTGAAGAAGATACACAACAGTAATCTTACCTATAATAAGAGGTACTAAGGTTTGTATAAGTTTTCAGATAATAATTCGGTATTTCAAAATGTAAATGGTGGGGTGGTTTCCAGAGTGGGATTGTATGCCACTTAGAGGGCAGGTTTTGGACTCTAAAGATGTTCTCTGTTTCAAAGAGAAATAGCCCCTTCCCATTTTGAATTTGATCTCCAGACAGATGAATAACAATATCTTAAAATACGTTTTTATTGATTTTTAAAGAGAAAGAAATATCAATGAGAGGATGAGACAGAAACCTCAATCTGCTGCCTCTTGAATTGCCCCTACCTGAAATCAAACCTGTGACCTCTTGGTGCATGGGTCAGCAATCAACCACTGAGCAACACTGATCAGTCATAAATAAAGATTTTGAAATCTGTCTGAGATTATGTGACCGAAATCCAGGTATTCACCTGACGTTATCAGTATATTGTCTTATAGACCTGAAAGATCAGGATCTTTCTAAAGTATTAAAGATATATTTTGCCCAATTTATAGTGAGAAAAGCCTGCAGAAGAACAAATCAAAAGAGAAAAACTAAAAATGTCAGGAGTGAGCGAGAACATATAATTTATAGTCAAACACTTTAGAGCTCTATTTTATTCTGAGTCTCAGCCCTTAATGACCATGAGATATTGGACAAATTATGTAACTTGGAAATTCTGCATCTCTGTTTCATTATCTGTAAATTGGGGTAACAGTAATTACATATCTATAGAGTGAAGACATAAAAAATAATGTATTTTAAAAGTGGCAGGGATAGTAAATTCCAGAGAATTGACCCTAAATGTTGTTATTAATCATCATCTTTATTACCCTTGTTATCAATGATTTTCAGATTTAAATTCCAATGAAGATCACTTCCATTTAAAGAAGGAATTCTCACCATTTGCAGCAACCTGGATGGAACTGGAGAGCCTTATGCTTAGTGAAATAAGCCAGTCAATGAGGGAGAAGCATCACATGATCTCACTCATTGGTGGATAATAAAGAACATTATAAACTGATGAACAAAAGAATAGATACAGAGGCAGTTAAGCTTCAAACAGACTGAAATTACAGCAGGAAGATTAAAGTTAGGTGAGGTAGATAAGAGAACAATCAAAGGACTTGTATGCATGCATATAAGCATAACCAATGAACACAGACACTGGGGGGGTTGGGGTATACCCGGGAGGGAGGGTGGGCAATGGGGAGATATGTATAAAAAATTAATTAAAAAAACATAAATGGAAAAGTAAACATAAAAATGTATATAAAGTATGATCTTTAAGGGTAATTTCATCTATGATATTCAATTAATATTATATTACTGAGTGGTTCTAGCCAATAGGTTTCTTGTTTACAGTTTTCTTACTACACATTTAAGAATAAAATCTAGTTGTTTTTAAATAACTATTAACAATATTAATAACTACTAAGAAAAAAAAAACAGTAAATAGAAGTTATCTAAGAACTTATAAAAAACTAGGGGCCCAGTGCATGAATTCGTGCACCTTGAAAGGAACTGTGGGCCATGAGGCTGCAGTGGGAACAGGAGTGGGTTTCAGCTCATCCTCCATGCCTCCGCCCAGCCCCTCACGCTGGTCCCCTGACAGCCAGCAGCCCCATTCCCACTGTACCGCTCCCATATGCTGATGGCACTGGCCCTGCTTTTACCCACTGATGGCACAGAGTGATTTAAGCTGGTGCCAGCAGTGGGTGCGAGTGGTGGCTGCTGCTCTGATTATCCCTCTGGAACAGAGGGATGTGGAGAAGCCCTGAGGGGTTATTGGGGCTGATAGCTGCCACTGGTCCTCTGATGGCATGGAGCAATTGGGACCAGTGCAGGGCACTGGCAGAGGGTGTGAGGGGTGGCTCTGGGACTGGCAGTGGGTGAGAGTGGGACCTGCCATAGCAGCAGGTGCAAGAACCAGGAGAGACTGCGGTGCACAGGAACAAAGAATTTTTAGTAACCATCAGAAGCTTGCCTTGATGACAGCAACCAGCACCCCACCTTGTTTTGGTGCCCCTGCTCAGCTGCTCCACCAATCCTCCACGACCTACACCCACCATGTTCTGTGCTCTGCTGCCTGCTGCTGATGTCCGCCATGTTCCATGCACACCCCATGGTGATCAGCACATGTCATAGCGACCGACCATGTGATTGGTTGTTCTGCCATTCAGTCTATTTGCATATTATCCTTTTATTATATAGGATTTTGAAAGTGTTGCCAACTTTTAGGTATGTAAGAACATACTTCAAAATTAGGCTTAAGATAAAATTAGTAAATGTTTAAAAGCTTAATATGATGTCTAACAAATTGGAAAAAAACATCATTTATGTAAAATAATAATTAATTTTCCCAAAGATGGTATAGATTTGACCTGACTGCTTGTCTCTGTGACAGACTATTCACATGCCTTTAGTAAGTTGAAGAAGATATCCTAGGTGAATTTTACTGAGAATAAGAAGGTACCTCATTCTTAAGAAAAGACTGACGTTTGTATTGTCATGGTAGCAAATCACCATCAGAACTAGTTTAAATCCTTTCTGAATAATCAATGACAACTCACTAAAAAAACACAGAGCTGAAAACTAATCAATGAGTGGCAGAAACCCTTTTGAAAATTAGCCAGTTGGCAGGAGACAGATGCCAGGGAAGCAGTTTCTTAGGTTGACATCAACTCACTCCTCTCCCTGGCTTGTAACTAAGAAATGTGCAAAAGGAATTTATTCCAAAAATTCAATAGAAGTTCTGAAGTTTGCTTTGCTTAATTAAACCATATGTGCTCAAACTAACTCTCACTTACATGACAAGTGAAGGATATATTTGAATTTATATATATATAGTAATGGTTTCATCTCAATAGTACTAACATCCACATCACATAGAGGGATGAAGGTTATGCCAAGGTAAACCATAGTGGAGGTGAGGGGTGGAGAGGTAGGAGACAAATGTGTGTCAAGTCCAGACCCTATAGGAAGGGTAACCGAATGGGAAACTCACTTTGGAATGTCCAGGTAAATCACAGCATAGATGACGGACAACAACCAGACCAAGAATCAGGAAGCAATATAATTTAATTGTTCCATGCAAAACACACAAAATGACATCCCTAGTGGTTAAATGTCTAACTGCAGAGTCAAAAAGGAATAAAAGAGCCACTGCACTACTTACAAACAATAGAATTGTGCACAGATCATCTGTGCTTATGAGGATGCTTCTTTGGCCTTGGTATTTTGAACTATAAAATGAAAATGATAGCAACTTTTTCAAAGGGAAGTTAATCACAATTGTTGAAATCACTAAGCACACCCCCCCCAAAAAAAAAGTACCATTCCCCAGATTTTTGTTTACTTGTCAAAGTGAGCACAAGGCATAGGCATTAGCCATTGGGATTCTAATGTGGAAGCAGTATTGAAATAGAAAGATTCAAATGTTTATGCTTTGAAGTTACTAGGAAATGTTTCTTTTTTTAATAAACTAAATGAATCTGTGGGCCAGTAGGTTGCTGCCACCCTCCTGTAGCTACCCCTGCCCTTCTCCCCTCCCGTCCCCTCATAGTTTGCTGCCCTACCCACTCCTTTAGCTTGTAATTCACTGCCCCACCCTCCTGCAGATCCTTGATCTGGCCCTTAAGCTGGTCATTGTGCCTCAGGGCATACCGGATAGTTAGGATAGTCTTCTCTTATTACATAGAATTCCCACTACATACTATTTTTGTGGTTACTATTGAAGCATGAATAGTGCTATTAATTATCATCACAGTAGAGGATATGATGGGATAGTAGTAGAATTAGCTATGGAAGTTTCTGCTGCATGATTGCCTTAAACAATGTGCCTATCCTTATTGTGTGGATAGATTTCTCTATCTGAACATTTAAATCATAATATACCTAAAAGTATATTGCCTTTATCTGAACTTAAATGTTTTGAGACAAATAGAACATATGAGAATCTACTTTTCATTCTAATACCAAACAAATATAGATATCCCTCTAAAAATATAAATAGATGAATAAAATCACAAATGAAAAGAGATTATGACATAAATAATGTCTATTATAATAATGAAATGTCTATAATAGTAGTGTCTAATAATAATAAATGAATGCCTCCTAATAAATAGAGGCATTGGAAAAATAGAAAATATCTAATTTTAATTTTCAACAAGAGTGCATCTATAAAATTAGAACAAAAATATTCTAAGATGACTATTATTAAGTTAAAAGTTGTCAAAAAAGTAAAAAATAATTATAATGTTGAAAAAGTCAATATAATAGAAATTAAAGTAATTATTCCATAATTCATAATAACAGAAAAATAAAAATAAAAGTCTTAGAAAAAACAGATACGATTCTTATACTTATGCATAAGGTATACCATTTTTTTCCATTAGTTTAATATATGATTTTGTTGATTTAATAGTGCCCATATATTTGTTAGGAAAACTTAGTAGACCACATATATTGAAAATATCTTTTCTATTGCTTTTATTCTTTTCATAAAGTTAATATAGATTTATTTTACACAAGCATGTTTCAAGTTTAAGGTTGCCATATTATTATTTTTTTTATTTTTCACATCTTATTCCAATTTTTGCATTGAAAATAAATTTAACTTTCATTAAAAATTTCTCAATGTTTTATTCTAAAATTTTACTTCTTTCTTATATTTAGAGTTTTAACTCATCTATAATTATATTCTGTATATGATTTGAGATTAAAACTCAACTTCCCTTTACTAGTCCCAAATATTTTCTCTTTAACTCAGTATAATTTACTACTATTTCAGTCTTGTCTTACTTACTCTGTGCCATCATTTTACTATGTTAAAGACTTTAGTATGGTGGTTACCAGAGTGAAAGGCAGTGGAGGAAGGAAGAAGGTAAAGAAGATAAATGGTGACGGAAGGAGACTTGACTTGGGGTGGTGAATACACAATACAATATACAGATGATCAATTATAGAATTGTACACCTGGAACATGTATAATCTTATTAACTAATGTCAACCTGATAAATTCAATGAAATTTCAAGAAAGACATATATATTAAATCAAAATAAATTGGGTGATATACTACTGAATTGCCAGCTTATTTCTAAACTATCAGTTAAATATTTTTGAAGTTCTGGGATTTCATCCCAGGTACTATTCTGAAACCATTAGTTCTTCAAAATGTTCTATTTCTTTATAATGCATTTATATACACTCAAACACAACCTTAAAGGCACATATACATTTTTGTTTATAACATTATTAAACATGTAGTATTGATCATTGTTTTTTTAAGGAACACAAATATAAATCTCTATACATTATTAACCTTGGCTCAGAAAAAAAAAAGAAAATAGATAGTAATACAGAAAAGTCAAAATAGTGATCGTAATCAAGATAAATCTTTGCATTTAAGAATGGAAAGTCAGTTCTGGACTTCAGCATATCTGTATAGTCACTTGATATGATCATACTCATGAGACTTTCTAATTTTCCACTACACATCGTGGTGTCCCTCATACTTGTAATTTTTTTTTAAAAAGTACCTTCATGACTAAGTTAGCATACTGCATGGGAAAACTAATTGCCAATAATAGTTCAGATAAGGGTTTAATCTTATATAAGAACTCATACAACTTAACAAAAGTTTACAGAGAACTCATGAAACTTAACAAAAGGAAGATAAACTATCCAATAAAAATAATGGTCAAAGTATCTAAATAGACACTTTTTGAAAGAGGACATACAGAAGGCCCAGAGATATATGAAAACATGTTCAGTCACTAATCATACAAGAGATACAAATCAAAACAACAATGAAATACCAACTTACACCTGTCAGAATGGGTATCATCAACAAATCAACAAAGAACAAACAAATAAACAAACAAAAACCCAGAGTAGTGTATTTACCAAAATTTTATAAACAAAATGGATTTTTTTTTACTTTAAGAAAAGGTTCAAACCTATACACATAAAGAAAGAAAAGCTATAGCAATGAAAAATAAGGACTTTGAAGTTTTAAACACCATTTGACATATTTAAAGGTGATACTTTTATTTTTAAGTCACTAAGTTAAACATAAATGATAAAAACAATAGTATAAATTTATTAAAAATAATAATTTATATTCTTAGAAATATCCTTTTGTCACCTTTTCTGTGAGGTAAAATTATCACTTTCATTATGACTGGACAGCTGTGTAATTTATTAAAGGAATTTATAGTGACAAATACCATTTATCACGTTACTGTGGCTTTGCAAATATGTTGAAATATGTAAAGAGTAACATCTTTTGATATTGTTGACAGCAGCAGCATTTTATACATGTTTCAATTGAATGCTCACAAAACATCATGCCATATTTATCTGAAGTGAAAAGATGAGACCAGATGGCAAATAATGAGATTGTAATTACGACAGGATAAGTTGTTAATCACTTAAACAGAAATAGTTTTGACAAT
>PVJN01031215.1:0-25033 GCA_004026805.1 Lasiurus borealis
GCGCATGCACACACCACGTATAAAATACAGACATGAGCTTCTCCAGGCTGAGAACATTCCAGCTAGGATTAAAAACTCAACAGTTGGTGATTAAGAGGGAACCAGATGGTGTAGGGACAAGGGGAGGGAAGAGACTTTCTCTTCATTGTTGTTTTGGTACCTTTCAGATTTTATACCTTACTGTGAAAAAAATCAAATAATATGGTTTTTAATACAGACCTTAGTAATAAAACAAAGAAGGTTAAGTGGGAATTCAAATGAGTTCAATTCATTGATGTATCACTTGTTAATCACACGACACTGAAAGATTGTTTACCACAACCAGCACACCTCCCCATTTACTGCCGTCTGCATCCACCCCATTTACAGCCTCAGACATGAGTGGAGACCAAGGACCAGGGCCAGCCACCATGCCTGGTCTGCGGATGGCAGGGCATGGGCCAGGCAGCCGCCAGGGAGAGGGGCTGGGAGCCATCGTCCATATGTCAGCCACAGGAGCCCAGCTTCTGAAGCTGCCCCGCCATGCTGGCCCCACCCCTGGCAGCTGGGGGTCCCTCAGTGCACCCCTGGATCATAGCACAGTTGGTCTCTGAACAGACGGTACCCTCCCTGGAGGACATGCAGACTGGACCCTTGATGTGTCTCAGGAAAGCGGCTTACACGCGCCATGGCCCTCAGAGGTCCCCAAGTCTTTCCCTATTTTTTTTCAAAAGATGCAGCTACAGAGGATTCAAGGCTGGTTTCAGATAAAAGCTCATCTCTAAACACACAGTTGCTTTTTCCCAGCCTCCCCTTGCAGGGCCACCTCTGACCCCCGGGCCCCCGCCGCCTCCCGATGACAAGGACAAGACTCTGGATCCCAAGGAATGCAATTACCCGCTGACACTGACGGATGAGAGGACAGACCTTGCCCATCTGCGGCGGCGAGCTGCAGGACGAAGCGAGGGAAAGACGACCAAAAAGCCGGCCTTCCCGTTGTTTATTTTCACGTTAACTCCCCCGAGAAGTTGCATTTCCCATCCCAGGCCTTTTCTACAATCCAACCAGACTACCAATTCCCTTCAGCCTCTGCTTGCTAATAACACTAATTGAGGGACTCAGCTCGAGGTCTGTTTTCCAAAATGTTTGTTATGCAGAACCGCAAATTTAACCAGGAAATGCCAGGCCATCATTAAACTGCACACAAAATATGCACCCCAATTTGAAAGCCAGACATGTTTCTGTTTGTAAAACCTCCTTGGGCCAAGGAACAGAAGCACAGCGTGGCCTGGGATGAGGGGAGACACATCCCAAACCCCAACTGCTTAATTAGCTCCTCGTTGCCACCAGGGATCACGGATTAATCACCTCATTCCGCCTGGCTGGCGTGGCTCCGTGGTTGAGCGTTGACCTCTGAACCAGCAGGTCACGGTTCAATTCCCGGTCAGGACACATGCCTGGGTTGCAGGCTTGACCCCCAGTGTGGGGCATGCAGGAGATAGCTGATCAGCGATCCTCTCTCATCACTGATGTTTCTATCTCTGTCCCCCTCTCTGAAATCAATAAACGTATATAGTTTTTTAAAAAAATCACCTAGTTCCTAGACACTAGCACACTGTGGGCGAAATGAGCACGCCTCCCAGCAGAGCTATGGACTCTCATTTCTCCTCCCAAGTTACCAACCAGAGCTGAGCGTGTGGCCAGGGGGGGAGCAACTTCCCCGGCTCCCCTCCCGCTCCATCCATTGGGCTCCGGTGACCACAAATACAGGCTCCAGACAAGCCCCAGGAAATTACACACGAGGGTCGAAAAGAGAACCTGAAATTGCAGGTGAAATTTTAAAAACATGTTATCTCGGGGACTGAGTCGTTTATGTGAAACCCTAAATTTCACAAGGATTTTTTAAAAAATTCTTTTTAGCAACAGAAAAGCGAAGGGGCGTTTATTTTTAGGTTAAAGCGCTCGTAAACCCAAAATATAAATGAGAACCACCATGGGAAAACCAAGCCCGTCCACAGGAAACGGCACTGTGCCTCCCACGGCGGCCGTGTCTGCGCGGAGGGAGGAAGTGCGGGTCCGTAATGAAATAAAGTCCATTTCGAGGCAGCAGGAAAGAGCTGGTGGCACTCTGCACACTGGTTCAAGCACAAAACTCGGTGGCTGTCAAACGCAGGGCTGAGCAGATTCCCACTGCACTGTTTTCCACGGTACGGTTTAATTTCTAACTTGAAAAATCCTCCGATCCTTGACAATGGAATAAAGCACACAGCCTTGGGATGCCAGATTCATTTAAGGCTTCCCTGGAAGTTCAGTGGCCTCAATGATCTACAAACAAGACAGTTTCCCACCCCCACATTCCCTGACAACCACCTACCTTCCCCCACCCCCACCCCCATTTCATAAGGCCCTCTGAGTACAGGGTGACGTGTACCAGGCCACCAAGACACCCCCAAATCACTGCCGCAGACTAGCCATGCCCTGGCTGAGAGCCCCAAGCACCTTTCTGGAGGCCTGATGCAGCTCAGAATGCTTCACAATCCTACCAGCGTCTGCCGGGATCCTTTCTCTTGTCTCCAGAGGAGCCCCCAAAGGACATGTCTCGAGCCAGGAGGAGATCTGCAAGCTTTTAACTCTCAGAGGATTGGTGCCCCCTTTACCCTCCACTTTCCTCCACGTGTTCCTGAATGCTCCGAGCCCACTGTGGTGCCAGGTGTGTAAATAAAGGCTTAACAGATTCCTATCTGGGGTGGGAAGAGGTTAACCAGGGGACTTACAAGCACAGCCCTTGGACACAGACAATAGTGTGGTCAAGGCCTGGGGGACCGCAAAGGGAAATATCTGTAATACTTTCAACAATAAAGGTAAATTTTAAAAAAGAGATTTGGGTCTGAGGATAAGGAAAATAGAGGATTGGGGAATGAGAATGGAGAGGAAGAAAATGTTCCCTCCCTCCTTCAGATACAAAGAGATAGATGCTCCCCCTCGCCCCTCCCCCCCTTCAGTCTGCAGTCCAGGACTTGAAGGATTCTGTAAAACATGGTAACACCTGAAGTGAAAGTGCAAAGATTTTGAAAGTAAAAATGTTGACCTGAGGATATTTTAGGAAAAGGTGCGAGTCAGCACTTGCAGAAAGAACACATGGCCGGGTGAGATACAAAGCCATCACTGAGAGAGGGGAAAGCGGTCCCCTGCTCTTCCTTCTGGGCCGTGGGTGGACGCACCTTAGGAAAACGTCATCTCCACAGTGCAGCTTGGATGCTGGCTGGAGGCAGCCACCTTACTTGTGAAAGTTAAGACGCCGCTGAAATAAGCAAGAGACGTTCTCCTGGTTCGAATAAACACTGATGAAAACCAGAGAGGAACGTGGCTATTCAGTCTTACACTGACCTCCTGTCAGTCCTGTGATGGATATAATTGTACCCGACAGTATTAGCTCCGTAAAGAATTGCAAACAGTCAGTAATATTGTTTAATTCACAGTGCAATTGCTGTTGATAATGAGATGGCTCGGAAGGACAGGACAATGAGTCCAGAGGACAACTGCGGAACAAGCCATCAGGATTAACTCTTTCCCGTGGCCCTGAATGTCGGCCACAACGCCCGGGGGAGAGGTGGACAGGGGCGAGGGCAGCGTGGTCCCCAGGGCCCGGCTCACTCTTGCTCACAGCCGGGGGCAGAAGGCCCAGAGGGCTCTGTGCCCTCACCATCACTGGCCCATCACTCACTCCCATCATCGTGGGAGTCACGGGGCTGGGTGGGTGCCAATATGTCAACTTCTCCCGAAGGTGCTTCATGAGGAATAATGACAGGAAACATCGTGTTAATATAAAAACAAAACAAAACACTGAAACCTGTAAAGAATTTCTGTGGGTTTACTTGAGCCAAACTGTCAACCTATGCCGGGAAGCAGAACCTCAACAAATTGAGATAATCCTCGGGAGAATGTCGGGTTACATCTGTATTTATACACTGCAATCAAGGGAAGGGACATAGGTGAGTTACATGAAATTCACTGGTGATAGACTAGAGAGGCGGGAGAAAGCAAAGCAGGAAAACCCCTGGGATTGGATAAAAAGTAAAATGATAAAACACATACTTAGGTGGGTGCAGGATTAACAGGACAATGAAGGAATGTGTGGTATCTGTCCTGGCGCCCAGGCACATTAGGTTGTTCCCTAAGGGCTCCAGAAAAAGGGAAGTTACAAGTCACCAGACATTTCAAGTTATCATAGATGCAACATGACACGTAGGCTCAGTTAAGGTAAAGGATGACCTTGTCAGTGAAGATACCAGTCTAGTAGGCAACTACCCACCATAATCGCTTTTAGTTCAAATGTAATTTCAGACCATCCTTTGTGGTGACTTCAGATCTCCGAGTTCGCAAGACCACCATGCAGGCCTTCCCTGCGCTTGTCAGATCAGCACTTAATCCCTTTCGTCCACAATTCTTACTAACCTACACACCTCCCAGATGGAGGGGGGACTGCCTGCTTAGAATCCAGGCTCTACTTGTCTCAATCATTTATCTGTAAAACTGGCCTCTCCGTGCTCTCAGGCCCCAGAATCTTCTTTGCTATAGAAAGCCCCTTCCCTGCAGACCTGCACCAGCTGGTGCCTCAGCGATTCCCACTTCTCCCAACTGAACAGGCTGGAATGGCCCCTGACCTGCTACCGACAACAGCAATCAAAAGGAAAGAGGGTGCGCCCTAGCCGTTTGCCTTAGTGGTCAGCAAACTTCGGCTCGAGAGCCACATGCAGCTCTCGAGGTGAGGTTTGACGCTCTGTTGACCAATGAGTTTGCCAACCACTGCCTTAGTGGCTAGGGCCTCAAACCTCGGGCTGAAGGGACCAGGATTCCATTCTGGTCAAGGGCAGGTACCTCTGTTGCAGGCTGGATCCCCGGCACTCATAGGGAGGCAACCAATCAATGTTTCTCTGTCTCTCTTCCCTTCTACTGTCTCTAAAAAAAATCACAGGAAAAATGTCCTCAGGTGGGGATTAAGAACAACAAAAGGTGGGCAGGGTCAAGGCTGAGGGCAAGTCCAGGAAGCTGGCAAGATCCCATGGCCAGCGGCTGTTCTGTGGCTTCCCTGCAGGATGAGAATACACTGCCCATTAGCTGTAATGCCCAGCAAACCTAATCACAGTCCCGGCTGCGGGTCTGTGGGCGAATGACACACAGGGACCCAGCACTCCACCCCAGGCAGCAGAATGCAGAGGCCGGAGGGCCTGCCTCATGGTCACTGTGTACTCCACACCCCATGTGATTTGGGATCCCCCTCTGTCAATGACATTTGGGGTTGGCAAGAGTTACAAGCAATGGATTAGATGCTGGAAAACACCCCAGCTGGTGTGTCTCAATGGTTGAGTGCTGACCTATGAACCAGGAGGTCACGCTTCGATTCCTGGGTTGCAGGCTCAAGCCCCAGTGGAGGCATGCAGGAGGCAGCTGATCAATGGTTCTCTCTCATCACTGACATCTCTCTCTCTCCCCCTCCCTCCTTGAAAGCAATAAAAATATCTACAATAATAAAAGCATAATCTGCTAATTACACCAGAGGTCCTTGGGGAGATGGACAAAGCCATGGCGATGGTTCCTCAAGCTCCTTGCATGAATTTCATGCACCGGGCCTCTAGTATTTATGTAAAAAGAAGTTGGAAAACAAAACAAACATGCAAACTCCCTCCCTGGTCTCACTGCCAGTCCCAGCATCCTGCCCCCTCCACATCTGCACCCCTCAATGGCCCTCTGGTCTCCAAAGAATTCCCAGCAGCTGCACAGACAGGGATGAAAGCCTGCCATCCACCTAGAGGGGTGGGGTAGCACCTCAGCCAGGAGTCTGAGAACACCCCTGGCTCACTGCCCACACAGCTCCCGGGCAGGACAGTCACCTTCGTCCCCGGGGCTAGATGCTCCCTCATCTTGTGCACCCAGGTGCGCTCTCGGGCCGGCTTCACTTCCTACAACCTCTCCTCTCTTTCCCCTGCAAGCTGCCCTCACACACCTGACCCTGTGCCCTGAGCAGCTCAGACAGACCCAGAATGCACCCTGCTGCAGGTGTAGAGGCCACCCCCAAGACACACACCTTGCACAAAATCTGGCCATGCGTGGAAAAGTCCCACACCAGCTGACTGACAACACACTGAGCATCAACGCTGGTTCCGGCACGAGTCGAGTCACCAGAGCCCGAAGCTATTCACCAGGTAACTAACTAGCTAGCTAGACAGCATGCAGGCAACTGCAGAGAAGGCTGGCTGGACTCATACCCAACTAATCCGACATCGGCGGCCACCTCTCAGGAGCAGAATGCGGGGTGTGGTGTACCTCCATGGACGTGTCTATACCTACCCTAGGAGGTACCTGTCAGGAGGTCCCGCCATTTTCTGGCTGTGAATACAAAAGCCCTGGCGTGGATATTCAAAATCAAAACTCATTATGAGTCCCTGGTGACTGACATCCTCTGGAGAAATCGGCCTGATTTCGGCCGCAACATCTATCCTGCAATTGGGGAACTGGCTGCAGCCCATCGGGATGGTGTCCTTTCTTTGAACAGTTTCACACATAATGGCACAATCGTTTCTAGAAAAGCCCATTTTGCATCTCCATCTCCCCTTGGAGTTTCCTGGATCTCATCAGCCACTGTCCCCAGTGGGTGAGCTGGGCAGCGTGGGGGAAGGGCAGCAGGATGGGGCCAGGCAGGAGGCCTGGCTCTCCCCTCGGGGCCTCTGAGGATGTCCCCTGGCTCCACTGAGCAGACCTTGCCGACGAGGACCCTGTGTGGTCACACCCACAAAGACCCTGCTTCTCTGATGACCTCAGTGTGGCTGGGTCAGGGGAGGAGGATAAAAAGGTGGGCCAAAGCCATCACAGCCTCCGGGGGGGAGGGGGGGGCCATCTCATAGGATGATTGTTCCATCGAGACCTTAAACAGGCTTTGAGGCTGCACCGGATTCACTTCTGCCTGCTGCAGTGGCAACGTGCGAATATCCCCGCCGGAGAGCCCGTCACGGGCACGCACCTTCCCCTCCCGGGGTGAGCGGGGAAGCGCCCCTCTGCGCAGACAGACAAAGCCCTCAGCATTGCAGAGCCAGGGTCCCTCTGGACCTGGGGGACTTCCCTGGGCCCTGCCCGGCCCGAGGAATGATGCTGGAGGGAGGGGAGCATTTCCGAGCGAACCGCCCCTCCCCAGCGCTCTGAGATCCCAGGCTCACAGCCGCGGCAGAGAGAAACCGAGTGACTTCCAAGAAGGCTCTGGCACATGTAAATAGCAGCCGGAACCCACGCCAAACCCTCAGGCCCTGGCTCAGTGTGTTTGTGCGGCTGCATTTAGAACTCTGAAAATATAACCACTTATTTGGACTGGACTGAAGGGAAAAAATCAGGAGCAAAGGAAAAACACATCACTTCACCGAAAGATACCGCAAGAGCAACAAAAATCCAAAACCAAAAGCACCCAACCCACGTCGACTGGGGTCTCCCCAGAGGGGAAGGCCGCCTGCCAAGCACAGCTCCCTGCGACAGGAGTGACAAGCGAATCTGCCCGCTAAGGTAGAGGCATGCGCCACCCGCCCTCCTCGGCTAGGGCTAAGAATAAAACACGTTTTTGCTTCTGGGTTATCACTTTTATTTTAAACTAAAACCTGTGCCAACGTGTTTATATCAAGTGCTTTGGGCTTTGCCTGTGACACGATGTAACCTTTGGAGCCAGGCCTGCTGGCTGACGGGGAGGGAGGGAGGGAGGCAGGGTGTCTGGAATGCCCTTAAAAGGCCAGGTGCTGCCTTCACCTTCAAAAGGATGGGGTGGGATGGGATGGGGGGGTGGGGTCAAAGTGCCTTCTAGTCTAGCTCTCCAGGGCCATGTGTTTTAAGTGTCCTCCGCACAGTAAAGCAAGGCCTCTGCACTGACCCCAAATGTGAGCCAGGAAGAGCCCTCACCTCCGAGGAAGAGGAGCGAGGAGCACCTCTGGGCCCATGGGTGACTGCAGAGAAGGGACTTGTGTCAACAGTGCACAAACACCAGTGAGGAGCCACAGCCAACTGTGCACCCTATCTAATAAAGAGGGAATATGCAAATTGATTGTCGTGCATCACAAAGATGGCAGCGCCCATAGCCACAAGATGGAGTGCCCAGTCCTTTCAGCCCCACTTGGGGGGAAGGGAGGATGGTGACAGGCACGAGGTGCAGTCAGACCCACCCTCAGCCCCACAGCTGCCCAGGGCAGGCCCAAGGCTCAGACAAACCTCAAGTAACCGGGGTCTGCTGAGGCTTTCGCTGCCAGCAGTGGTAGCAGCAGAGGTGTGATGGAGGTGTTGCCTACCCCTGATTGCCAGGTCGCCTCCGGCCCCTGAGGGCTCCTGGACTGTGAGAGGGGGCAGACCAGGCTGAGGGGACCCCCACTCTCCAGTGCATGAATTTTCATGCACCGGGCCTCTAGTTTACTATAATAAAACACATAAAGCCATTAGATAAATTTACCACCAGACAAAATCACCCAGGGAAAGTAGAAGAAACATTTTTATAAAGTGTCAATGCCACTAAATGTCCTTAAACGTGCAGTACATTCCAGAAAGCAGAGTCCAGCCGACAGCTGACCTCCACCTCCGGGGCAGGGGAGGGGTGCAGAACTGAGCCACGACCCACCTGCTCCCAGAGCCCAGACTCAGCCCCGCCGGCCAATTCTCCCAGGCAAGATCCAACCCACGCACACCTGGTGCACACACGCACAGGCATGCAGAAGGGTCCACTGACACCCCGGCTCTGAACTGGAGGATCCGCCCTCTGGGAAATGGTACGGATCCTTCATGACAGGAGAGGGAGGCAGAGGTCTGAGGAGACCTCGATGGCAACCTGCCAGCTGACAGCAGAGCCCTGGAGCTGGTGACTGGGGAGGCGGCCTGGGGCTTAGCTCTCCATCCATTCCACCTGTCCATGCATCTCTATTAGGCATCTCTCCAGAGAGGGCCGATCCATCCCACTCATCGGGGGACGAGAAGCTGCTTCACAGGGCTGCTGCTGGAACCCAGAGATGGACGTATGCAAAGTGATGCTGAGGGTGCCCCGCCTTGCTGGTCTCACCTGGGTGTGGCTGCCTAGGCTGCTCCCGCCTTATTTTTACACAGCAACAAAACCAACCTAAAAATAGGCACCAATGGCCTAGGCCTCAAATAGCAGTTTGGTGGCAGGAGCATCAGACTTCAGAACGGGGCCCAGGGCCTTGGTCACACCCTGCTGTGCACGCATCTGTCTCCCCACCCCTGCCCATAGCAGTCTGTCACCAGAGCTCATTCCCTCCCCCCAAAAGGCTGTGACTCACTGCCAGGCCCTCTGGAGGTATAGTACCTGCATGGCTCACCGGTGGAGCATCAACCTTTGACCCAGGAGGTTATGGTTTAATTCCCAGTCAGGGCACATGCCCGGGTTGTGGGCTGGATCCCCAGTAGGGGGCGGGCAGGAGGCAGCTGATCAATTATTTTCTCTCATCATTGATGTTTCTCTCTCTCTTCCGCTCCCTTCCTCTCTCGAGAAGAGAAATACAGACTGAATTTAATTTCGATAGCAGCAAAGCCCTCAGCGGGACTGAAAGGACTGGAGCACTCTGGCGGGGCTGATGGTCCTAATGGGTATGAGCCATCATACACACCTGTGTGACCACAACCTCAGCATGACGAAAGAATCCCGGTGCCCACTTCCATGCCTCCCAGAAACTGGACATGCTCAAACCACAGCCTGAGCAGAGCCTGGCTCCTGGGACCTGACCTTTCTGAGAACAGCTAGACCTGCAGGGACCAGAGAGGCAGACGGGCCAGGAGTGTGTGCCAGGCACAGGGCTGGCAAGGAGAAAGCTGACTGAGCTGATGGGACCCTCCTGGACTCCAGGAACAACTGGAGACGGAAGGAAAGTGCTCTCCAATATCTGCTCAGGAGCCCAAACTCCACAGGCACACCCAGGACTCTGACACAGAGAGCACAGGGCTCGACGGCTACAGATCCCGGCAGTCAGGCCTCTGGGGCCTGTGCTTCCCTCGGTGATTCCAGTCACTCTGCCAACATCGGCCTGCAAATGTTTCACAGTGAATCCCTACTTCCAGGGAACGACAACACGAAAAGCTGACATCATATAAACAAACTGTTCCAAGCACTGGGCACCAGGCATAACGCAATTTCATCTGCTTGTTTTCTCAAATTATAACCAACGGGCATCAAACACGTCTAAGCTTAGAACTCCACCCCCGAATAGGTTTTGTGGGTGAGAACAGGGGTTCTGTGGGAAGTCCCCTCCCAGGGCGATCTGATCATCAATGCCTCATGGGGCAGGTCTCCATGGGAGGTCCCAGACTCGTAATTTCACTAAAAGGTTGATCTTTGCCTGAAGCAAGCCCTGGCCTTGGTTTCTGTGCATCTAGCTTAACACAGCTTTGAAATGAGCTGTATCCACCCAGGAAAGCACGTAATCTTGTTAACGTCACGGAATCCACTCCCCGCCTTCCTTTCTCCACCTCCTGCAATCTCCCTTGCTCTGCCCTTAATTCCAAACTGCAAATCTGTCCCTCTAGGGAGCACCGGGAGGCTTGCTCCCTGGCAATGTCAACAGTTTGGTTCAAGTAAACACTTAAAGGTGCTCTACGGGTTTGGACGTTTCTTACAGCAACAATTTTTTAACCTGGCACCTAAATGAACTTTCTACAATTTACGAGGCGCTAGATCCGCACATCACGCTATCACCTTTACTACAAATCACAGTCCCGTTTCCCTGGAGGCCTGAGGATGAACTTCCTGGGGACGGAGGGTGTTGGTCAGGGCGTGCCACCCAGGAAAGCTAGTGCTCAGATCTCCACCCAGTGGAACCAGAGACTCAGTCTCCTTCTGTGTGAGCCAGTATATACCTTAAGACTTGAAGGAAAAGCGAAAGGCCACAAAAATCTCCTATAGAGAACATTTACTGCCCCCTGAGTGCAAGTCTATTTGATGGCGAAGGCCCAGGTTCCTGTACGGAAAGTAATGTTCACTCTTCCAGGCTGGGCTCACCCTTCACTGGACATGGGGGCCCTGCGGGCCAGGAGGACCTGGAGCTCCCCTGGGCCACTTCCTGAACCTTCAGTGGCTCTCGGACGGTCAAGCGCTTGTGCCTGACGTGGCAGGACAGTTGTCCCTCCTTCACCACGGTTTTGCTTTCCCAGATTTCAGTTACCAGTGGCCAGCCATGGACTGGATGTGTTTTGGGGGAAAATTCAGAAGCTTTAAATTGCATGGTGTTCTGAGTATCGTGATGAAATCTCATTAGGGCTCAGGAGTCATCCTTTGTCCAGGTCTCCATGCTGTATATGCTACCATCCGTGGGACCGGGGAGGGGGAGAGAGGGAGGGAGGGAGGAAGGGAGAGAAGCCATAGTCACTTACCTTTATTACAGTATAGTGTTATAACTGTTCCATGCTATCACTAGTCAATGTTAATCTGTGACTGTGACTGGTTTATACATTAAACTTTATTGTAAGTACACATGCCTACGACAAACAGTGCATACAGGGTTTGGTACTCTCCGAGGTTCTAGGCATCCGTGGGGGGTGTATCCCCGTGGATCAAGGGGGAAGACTGTACTTCCGGTACAGAAGGGTCAAAAGGTCAGCCTGAGACCAACACAGGTCCAATGCCACCATGTATCATCATATACATTAGAAAACCTCAATACCTAAAGGTAACATGGAAAGTTCCAAATAACCTCTATTCCACTCTACTGCACACAACAAACTTGATAGATATAGCCTGTGGATGCTCCCTGCTCCGGAGGCTACAAGCCTCCAGGGAGTGGAGGGGGTAGGGGTGAGTGGTGGGGGGGTGAATGGTGGGGGGAGGGCTGGGGGAGTAGCAGTCACTGCTGCTAGGGGCAAAGGCTTCTGCAGGGACAGCCACCAGAGGCTGCGATGCAGGGCAGTGCTGCACAAGGCACTCGGAGAGCAGCTGGAAATAGACACGTATGTGGCTCCATCAGGACGGAAATGAATCCCTATGCAAAGTCAGGCACCCTTCTAGTTACATGAATGGGGGAGGGGGAAGGGCAGGAGGTTAAAAGCCAAAGAAAAAAGATGATCTGTTCTTTCCATGTGCAACTTTAAGACACCATGGTGAACAGCTTAAAAGGAATGGGTAGCTTTGGCAGTTACAGAACAGCCACGGGGACGGACCGCATTGGGAATACAGTCAGGAACAGTGCAGTCACCGTGCACGGTGTAAGACTTACCACAGGGATGACTTCCTAAGCTACATCAATGTCTAACCAGCATGCTGAACACCTGACACTAATCCGATATTGGAAAATAAAAGAAGGATTTAGAACTGGAGATCAGGGGAAAATAAAGGATGATGTAGTAAAAACAAAAAGCCAGGTTACTCAGTGGATAGAGTGTCGGTCTGAAGACCAAAGGGTCCCAGGTTCGATTCCGATCAAGGGCAGGTACCTAGTTGCAGCCTCTAACCCAACCCCAGGCCCTGGTCAGGGCTCATGCAGGAGGCAACCAATCGATGTGTTTCTCTCACAGAGATGTTTCTCTCTGTCTTCCCTCTCTCTAAACATTAATGGAAAAATATACTCAGGTGGGGATTAAAAAAAACAACACAAAAAAAAACAGGATAGCTGACCCTGTGGCAGCTTTGGGCATGCGTCTGGCCCACCTGGGCGGGCAGGTGTGCAGCTCTCAGCAGGTGTGTCTTCAAACATGTCCGTGTAGCTGACGTTTTCTATCTTTAGGTCTTCGTAGGCTGTGCCAGTCATCATTCAAAAGCAAACAGGCTGCCGGGCTGCAGAGCACAGCGCCTGCCGCCAACCATCATCTCGCCTTCCTGACGCCCAGCCCGGGCGGCAGGAGACTGGGACTCACATGAACGAGGCACGCATGGGGCAGAGGGGGCTCGGCAGTGAGTGACTTGCCCAGCGCCTCCCTGGCCTGAGTGTCGCAGCCAAGACTCAGCCCGTTTCCTCCACGCGGCAATGACCGTCCCCCATAAACAGAGTGCTCTTTTCTCCCGCCACCATCCAAGCATCACGCACACACCCGGAGCCAGCTTTGAGTCAGGCACTGGGAGAAGAACGCAGGAAAGAGGCAGAGGCTGTGAGAGCACCAGACTGGGGTCCCATTCAGACATCACCCGCCCTCCCCGTGCCTTCAGGACAAGTGGCGCCAGTGCCCTGAGGATCTCGACGGCCAGCCGTGGGGGTACTCGGGTGGCAGAGGGGAGGTGGGGCAGGTGGCTTCTGGCTGGCAGACAGAACTGAGGTCTTAAAGTAGCAAAACAAAGCTGGAGCCACGATGGGGGACCACAGGCCAGGGCCAGGACATTAGGGACAGAAGCATCTCCCTTCCCTTAAGTCTAGGAGAAAGCCACATCTGGGGTGAAGACAGAAATAAAAATCATCAAGCACCTAGACCCTGAAAGGACTCCTTAGTTTAAAAGTAGGGTGGACTGCCGAAGCCGGTTTGGTTCAGTGGATAGAGCGTCAGCTGGGGACTGAGGGGTCCCAGGTTCAATTCTGGTCAAGGGCATGTACCTTGGTTGTGGGCACATCCCCAGTAGGGGGTATGCAGGAGGCGGCTGATCGATGTCTCTCTCTCACTGATGTTTCTAACTCTCTATCCGTCTCCCTTCCTCTCTGTAAAAAAATCAATAAAATATATTAAAAAAAAAAAAAGTAGGGCAGACTTTCAGCCCATCAACTCTAAGCCTCCACACTAACAACACAGGACCCCCTTCATGAGTCCCTGACTGCCCTTGTTTGAAAGCTCCAGTGATAGGAACTGCCCAGGGAGGTGGCACGGCCTGCAAAGGACCTCAAGAGTAAGACAGCTCTGCTGGTGAGAGGTGGCATCCAAACGTCCCTCTCCCTAGACATTGCACAAATCAGTGCTAAGCAACTCCTGGTCCTTCTCGTCAGGACCGGTTTGGCTCAGTGGATAGAACGCCAGCCTGTGGACTGAAAGGGCCCAGGTTTGATTCCGGTCAAGGGCATGTACCTTGGTTGCAGGCACATCTCCAGTGGGGGGTGTGCAACAGGCAGCTGATCGGTGTCTCTCTCTCATCGATGTTTCTGTCTATCCCTCTCCCTTCCTCTCTATAAAAAGTCAATAAAATATATTTTTTTTAAAAAAAGCAACTCCTGGTCCTTCTTGTATCTCAAAACTGGGAGACAAGTCTTGGTACTCCAGGTTTAATGCAAGGACATTGGTTTCCAGAACATTCCACGAACCAGATCAGGAAAGCCGATTAGGCACCTACGCTTCAATGCAAGCGCCATCAGATTCTCAGAAGCTTGGTTGGGATTCTCGTTTGGCAGCTGCAAGAAGCGAAGCGATAAGATCCATGTATCCTGGAGCTATGACGAGCTGTGGCACGGAAGGCCCGCCTTGCCCAGGTCTGCCACACCCCACGGAGCTGTGCCAGGTTCTCGGGTAGCAGGACTGGAGTTGCAGGAAAGCAAGTTACAAATGAGCATCCCCAAGTCCACCTGGGATTTCTACTGTTTTAGGGCCTTTGCTGGTTGCCGCGGGAACGGACAAACTGGATAAATACCTGCCGCCCCCCACCCCACAGCTGAAGAAGTCCTCTGCCTGAGTAATTCTGACCTAATGTCCAGAGAAGGCAGGGGCTGGGGACATTGTTCTCAGAGTCAATTCTCAAGTGTCCGAGAGTCAGCAGGAAGGCTGAAAGGAGTCCTTGCAATGAATGACAGGCACAGAGCGGGAGGGAACACAGGACTCCCTGTGAACCATCTCAAACGAATGGACATCCACTCAACGGAACGTGCATACACAGGTAGGCAGAGACCGTCCTCTGAATAAAGGGAGCGATCCTGTGTGTGGACCAAAACGGTCACTCACTGTGTCATGCAAAACCTGGAGCCCAAGGATCACAGCAGAGAGACCGGAAGCTGTGCACCATCTCAATAGCAGGCTGCGTGCAAGCGCAACCCTCATCTTCCCTCTCACTCCTGCCAACTGACATGTGCTCTTCCAACTACCGCCATTAGACAAGGACAGCCATGTGATCCCTCCCCAGGCCTCTGGCTGGCACACCTGGTGCCCAATGAGTGAAGAGCCTTCCCATCTTCTGACATATGGAAGGAGGCGTATTTGTATAAGCTTTGAGTTTTCACATCCATTAGTGATGTAAGTACCAAAGACAACTACAAAAATGAAAATAACAGGAGATATAGAAAGCAAGGGGCCAAGACCTATCCTTGAATTTAGACCAGCTAAATGAAGAGGCATTCTTTAATTTATAGGAGCATCTACAGTAATGTCTTAAGTGAATTAACAGGAGAAAAGAGAGCAAATGTGAATGCCTCCATCAACTGCAAAAGATGAGACATAATTTCGAAGGCAGGCACCTATAAACAAGTCAATATCAGGAACACGGTAAACTCCAATTTAGGCTGAACCAAAAATAAATAAATAACAGTGGTGCCGGTACTTTATAGTTGGCTCATATACTACCAAACAAAAGGTATTTGTTCACTGTATAGCTAGCCAGACAACTGCACTGGGTCTAGGCTAAACCCGGAGAAACCCTTTCGCAGACGCAATGTTATGCATTCCTTTGGTGGCAGGATAATCTAAGTCGAGGGTGACGTGAAGAGAGATGCTAACAGGTGACGATGCTGTAAGACGGGCTCTGATTGGAGAAAATAAGCACAGCAAGACTCAGCCCCTGCCTCCAGTGTCTGCTCAGAGGGGTGTGGCTGACCTTCAGCCGCTCTGCCTGTATCTCAAGCAGGCTCTCCGTCACCAGAGGAGCAATTCAACTTTATAGCAACAACTGCAAAGCTGGGTGCCCTAAGCTGCTATCTGCAGTCATTTATAAAAAGCAAATGAATTCCTAAACTAGCAATTTTCTAGTAAATCCTTAAATACTGAGTATGTAATTAATTCAAAATGTTTCAAATGAGAAGCTGAGTTACATTGTTTCTTTAAAACCTGTAACTCCTTTTCTGTAACAAGTCAAGTTTAAAAGTTAAGATGTATCCAGTTATTTCAGTAATTTGGTTTCATTTAATTGCTGCTTCCTCTCCTCCACTGAAGTTTTTTCTTCTTTTAAACTGTATAAAATAGTGGATCACAGTTACAGAAATAGATACAAATCAAGGGAATCAGAAATCAAAGAACAAAGCCTCTCATAAAAAAATAGGCTGTCAAATATCAGTTGTAAATTAGTAATCTAAAATGCTAATAAACTCAGTCAGGGCTATCAACGAATCATTTTATTGCTGTAATCAATCCTCCCAGACAGCAACAGAACACCCTAAACAAACGTGCAGCTCTGGAGTGGCATTGCCTTTGGCGGGTTCTAAGTGTTAGCAGGCTGTCTGGGATATGGAAAGTGACACCCTACAATGTAATTACTCACTTATCATTCCATCCTTCTTTGTATTAAATGATACTTGTGTCAACAGACTGCCCTAATACCTGTGTGTCAGGTGACAGGAAACTGCCCTTGACCGGATGCCGGGGCGGGGCTCTCGGAAACCTCCTGGGCTCGGGAGTAATTGTGACCCTCAGAGGACCAGCTGCCCTGGGTCTCTGGGCAGTGACTGTCATACGTGGGGGAGGGGACAGGGAGAGAAAGAGCCTAAACAGATGTGAACCAAAGGACATGAGAATCATTCTGAGAAGGTAGGAGCTTCAAACCTTCCACCCTGATGCGCGGTTAAGAACACAGGAAAATCCCAGGTATGGGATGTGGAAGCCTGTGTGTGACTTAAAACAAGACTCCAACCTCTTGCTTCCCTCTAAGTTGAAAGAGTCCAACAAAAGAAAGACTGCCTGATGACACTCCTCTCATTTCCTTTAGACTTGAAAAACCTTCAAATTCTAATGTTGTGGCCAAGATTTAAAGACACTAAGGGAAACAAGGTGTGTGTGTGTGTGTGTGTGTGTGTGTGTATGTGTGTGTGTGTGTGTATCTCACATCATGGGTCCACAATAGCTGATTTATTATTCTGAAATTCAAAAAAGGCCAAAAAAAAAAGTGTTTGTAGCAGACTCTTGGTGGCAAAACGTTTATCATACTGAATGTGAGTATCTCAGACCAGGCTACAAATCATCGGTGCCTGTGGCAGTGCTGGCCACAGGGGCAGAGCTCTGGAGCCTGCACCCCAGTACCGCGCCAAAATCCACATCTTCCGAGTCCTGCAAACCCACCTGGCCTGGCTGTGGGCAAGGCCCTGAGCACCTGCAACCTCTCGACATTCCCAGAGAAACAGGCCTGTGCCACTCTGACTGCAGCCTTAGAGATTCTTACCCTAAAATCATAACCTCATTTACTTAGCACCTAAATTATGAAAAACTGTGTCATAGAAAGCCGACATATAAAATGTGGGCAAGTGTGTAATAAAATGAGACCTGGAAGCTGTGGGGGATGTACCTTTTCCTTAGAAGGACACTGGTCTTATCTCCTAAGAACCATGACCTGTAATTTCCGGCATGTTAGCCAAAGGCAGGTGAAAAAGGTGGTCTTTCTGTCATTACCTAGAACTTCAGAATAAAGTGAGGTCCTGCAGTTCTGACTGTGTGCTGTGACCTAGTTTATTAACATCCGGTTTTTCTACACAACTCGCAACCCTAGCCTCAGACCAAAGCAACTCCACCCTGAGAAGGACTGGCCACAAGGGACAAACAAACCAAGCACTATTCCAATCATTACTATTGTTATCTTCTACTGCTCCAGAGGGAAAAATTCCAACAAACTTCACACCTTTGGTAATTCAAATCAACTATCCATCCATTTGAACAAAAAGGAACACCCAAATGCCAGTGCTTTTACCTGAACCAATAGATACCACAGGACCACCTTTATTCCACATCCTTTGTGCTTCTCCCTGCCCTCTCCCTGTGATGCATACTTGTCTGGAACCCAGGCGGTAATTACTATTTTCTACAAAGCCCATGAGAGCAAAGATGCAAGCCTACTATTAGAGGGGGACCAGGCTGCGTTCCTCAACTTCCACTGAATGCACAGGGAAGTAGCACGTTTATACAAACCCAAGTAACTCACAGGATTGTTAAATATTTTCAGAGCATGAGGGAAGGGATAGGATAATGGTTGGGAGTCAAACATGGTGCCTCCTAACACAAGTTTCCCAAGGCAGGTTAAAACACAAGATGTGCAAAACAGTTTCAGGGGTATATAAGGTACAGCACAGAGAACACAGTCAATAACATTGTAATAACTATGGTTGGTGCCAGGTAGGTTCTACAAGTATCCAGGGGATCGCTTTGTAAATTATATGAATGTCTGACCACTATGTTGCACACCTGAAACTAATCCTATATAATAAAGAGCTAATACGCTAATTAGATGGGACAGTGGCAGAAAGACCTTCTGGAATGACCAGTGTGTATATGTGGGGTGAGAGGGTGAGGAGGGGAGAGGAGGCGGCTCGTGCAGGAGATCGATGGCCTCCCAGAGGGTGGCGGCAGCCAGGGCTGCAAAGGCTGAATCCCTTGCACAAATTTTGTGCATCCGACCCCTAGTATAAAATAATACTGAATGTCAATTGTAATTGAAGAGAGACTTTGGGGTGAAATATATGGGCCACACACCACTGACGCTGATCATTTGATAAGGCCATCATTCATCCGGCTTCACCTACAAATAACTCTTCAAGGCAGGATTCCTGGTACGTATGGACATCGATGGTGTGGATTACATGACCACATGTGGGTAAACGATTCATGCGCCCTGCTTCAAATTATTGAGAAAATAATAAAGTAATACTGCTTAAAAAAAAAAAAAAATCCAGCAAGTTAAACTAATGACAGTCTGGCAACAGGTATGTTATACTGTATCCTCACTAAGAACAGTATCAGCTTTTAACAATTGCACATTCAACTTCTTGGTTTCAAAGAGTCTCACATTTGGAGGATCATCATCAGCATATCAGAAGGTGACATTATTTGTCTTCACTTAAGAATACTAATGTAGAGAGCAGCAATTTCTTTGCTTTGTCTGGTTTTACTACACCCCTGGGCAGTCAGGTAACTGGTGACCTCCAGGAGGAAGGTGAGGTGGCAGCTGAAAGTCTCTCTCTCACCAAAGGCTCCCACACTGCACCAGCCTCACCTGTAGCAGCAGCAGAGCTGTGCTGATGGCCTCCGGACCTTTCAGGGGGAAAGGCATGGGAGACCGCATCCTGAGATCTCCCCACCCCGGCCCTCCAGAGAGGCTCCCTGCCCACCCCGCCTCCTCCTGCAGAGTGATGCCCAGGCATGTGGAGAGAAGGAGTCTGTGTGTTGCAGGTTCTGGAGAGTTTTGACCCCACACTATCAGAAGCTACCCGATTCTTGTACCAAGACATTATCACACCACCTGGGACCTTCCCTACAAGGTCCTAGCCAAGGGGCCTAAGAGAGCAGAGGACTAAGACTGCAGGACGGGCTTCCAGGCTGCGATTTCCCTGCCTGCATACCAGACACTATGACCAGGAAGGAGAATCCGATGGCTACAGGTGCTCTCCTCCTAACATACCTACTGGAGCGGAGACCAGGGAGAGGGGCCTACATCCCTGACCAAGCACAACAGGTGAGAGAGCCGGCCAACAGCCAAGGCCACAGCACAGTACCACCTCCAGGCAGCCCTGACCGCGAGCGACACCGGGCGTGGTGGAGTAAGACGTCAACCGAGAGGAAAGCCGCTGCTCGCCACCAGGGCGCCACCTGTGCGCCAGCCTCGGCCCACGGCCTGGCCTCGGGGAGCAGCGGCCCACAGGTCTCCCAGGTGGCAGCGAGCTGCCTGCCAGCTCCCTGGGCCTGCGGGCTGCTGGGCCTGTGCCAGCTCCGCGGGAGGAAGGCGCCGCTGGCCAAGGCGCTCTCCCCTGAGGCAGGCTCACCGGGGCCGGGATCACAAGCCCTGAAAGGCGCCGCCATACGCGGCTGGGAGCCAGGCCAGCCAAGAAGGTCCAGACGCCGCCGCAGCATCATTACCGGGGGACACTGCAGTGCCCGGGTGCACATCCTGCACCACCACGCGCGGCGGGGACCGGAGAGAGCAGATCCCTTAGCTGCCCGCCCCCCGACCCCCAGTCCCAGCGCACCAAGGTCCCCACCACCGTCCCCCCTCCACCGCCCGGCCGCGCTGCCCACCTCTGCGCGGGGACCCCTCGATGCTCTCGGCGCTGGAGGAGTGCGCGTCGGCCGGGGCGCGCCGCAGGCTGAAGTAGCCTCGGGCTCGCAAGGCGCCGCTCCGCGGGGAGGGCCCGCCGCCGCCGCCGCCGCCGCACGCGCCGCCGTCCCTGCGCGCGAAGATGCCGCTGAAGAAGCGCAGCAGCCGGTGCTCCGAGGCCGCGCCGGGGCCGGCGGCCGCGGCCCGCGCGCGCTCCAGCCGCTGCAGGTCGCTGTTGTCCAGCGTGCGGTTCTTGCTCTTGCTGCGCTCCCAGCGCTCCAGGTCCGAGAGCGCATCGTTCTTGCTGAGCACCTCGCCCACGTCCAGGGTGTTGCGCTTCTCCGAGGCGGGCTGCGCGGCGGGGGGCGCGGGCGCGGGCTCGGGCTCGGGGAGGGCGACGCCGGGGTCGGCCGCGGTCTCGCCGCCCGGCGCCCAGGCCAGGCTCGCCGAGCTGCTGTGGCGCCGCCCGCCGCCCGGGGCCCGTTCCCGCGGGGCCTCGGGCCCGCTCCGCCAGTGCCTGAAGCTGAGGCTGCGCCGCAGGGGCGCGGCCCGGGCCCCCTCCGCGTCGGGGCTGCCGGGCGGAGGCGAGCCGCGCTCCTCCCGCGCCGCCGCCGCCGCCAGGTCCGTGGGCTCCGCGCCGCGTGCGCACGGCCGCAGCCGCCCGAGCTCCAGCTGCCCGGTGCTGCGGGCGCGGTGGGTGCGGACGCCCCGGGCGCGCGGCCGGCCGCCCTCTGGGTCCTCGGGGCCCGCCGCGGCCTCTTCTGCCTCCTCTTCCTCCACCTCCTCCTCTTCCTCCTCCAGCAGCCGCCCCGGCGCGTCCGGGGGGCGCCCGGCCCGCAGCGGGCGAGCGGGTGGCGGCGGGTCGGGGCCCCCGGGGCCCGGGGCTGGCAGCTGCTCCTTGCGGACCATGGTCACGGAGATGCGGTAAACGGTCTTCCTGGGGGGCGTCCCCCGCGGCATCGTGTCCGCGGGCGGAGACGCGGGCTCGCCGCCGGCGTCCAGCAGGTACATGTCGCCCGGGGCCGCCGCCGCCCGCCCGGGCTCCTCTGCCTCCAGCGCCGCGGGCCGGGCGCGCGGGCCGGCAGACGCCGGGCGAGGCGAGGCGAGGCGAGGCGGAGCGAGCGGGCGGGCGGGCGCGCCGGGAGAGGGCCCACGCCCCCTGCTCGCCGCGAGGGCCGCGCTCAAGCCGCAGGGATGGCGCCCCTGGCGCCCGCCGGCCCCTGCGCCGCGCGGCACGAGTGCGGGGCTCCGGGTCCCGGGCGCCCCGCCATGGGCCCGCGGGGCGGCGGGGGGCGGAGCGGCGGAGGGCGGGCCGTCAGGAGCGGGGACGGGCGGGCCGGCAGGTGCGGCCGCGGCGCGCAGGGCCCGGGGCGGGCGGCGGCGGCGGCGGCGGCGCCCGCGGCTTCATTGTCTCCGCGTGCGGCCGGCGCGCATCTTCGGGCCTTTTCCCGCACAGTCCGGCGACTCCGGGGCCCGCGCCACTCCCGGGGCCCGAGACGCGCAGGCAGCCGCGCCGCCGCGGCCTGGGGGCGGGAGGGCGGCGGCGCCAAAGGGAAACGCGCTCCCGGGCGGGGCGGGCGGGGGCCGACGTGCAGGGACCGTGGGCCGCGCGCTCAGCCGGCCGCCAGGTCCCGGGAGCGCGGCGGCGGTGGCGGCGGGAGCGCGGCTCGGCGGGCAGACCGAAGCACCGGAGTGGATCGGGACGCGCGGACCGGAGCCTGCAGGGGTCCACCTGATGCCCTGCCTTAACACTAATCTGATACCAAAACTCTGGACATGGCTGTAATAATGGATCTTCTCTCACCTGCTGCTGGTTTCTGAAGCATCTCCCCTAACCACGGTGTTAGACAAGGTCGTGACTCAAATCAGAAAGACGGCTAGTTGATTCAATTTATTGGTTAAAAAAGGTATTTTAGGTGCCCCCTAATTTTGCACAGGAACACGTGCACTCCCAGGGAGGAGAGAACAAAGAGGGGTGGTGATGGCAGCTCTCTGAGATGGCTGTGCTTCACTCCTAGTGTTTCCCCCAATGTGTGGGGAAAGGCTCTGGACAGGTAGGCACTTGCTACCTGGACAACAGGCAGGAGAACACACTGGTTAAGAGCAGGAAGAAGCCTTGCCTGTCCTGGCCAGGCTTGTCCATTTCCCGGCCACCTCCTTTTTTACATCTGTAAAATGGCAATGAAGAAAATTTGCCTAAATCTGAGCACTCTTGTGAGAACTAACTTCACTGAGAAACCGTGTGCTGGGCACTGTGTAAGCACCGATTTACCACGAATGGGAACGCTATGTTACTACTCTTCCTTCAAACCCCCCACTTGCCGCCTCTTGGCTCTATAAATCGTGGTTCTGGACACTACCCAATGCAGCACAGGGTTCAAACATAGTTGATCAGTCTCAGTTCTTCGTGATGTCTTAAACAGAGATATTTTAGGTGGCTTGTGTAAGTGTCAGAAGGAAAATGTCATAAATACAGCTTCCACCAATCAGACCGGAAGCTCCACGGCCTTCTGGGGGCCGGGACATGCAAAAGGTGGTGCAGGGGCTGTTTCCAGGGACAGTACTCCTGGCCAGGTGGCCCTCCAGGTTCCAGGACCGTCTGCAGGTGCTGCTTGCCCCTTCTCTCATCAGTCTATGAGTATGGGGCACCGGTCATGCTCATGGCACTGAGGAACAGAGATGAGTCAGTCCTGAGGTCTCTTATGAAGGAGGGTATGACCTAGGAAACCTGGGTTTCACCTGAGAGTGAAATGAAATATTCAGCTTGAATCAGATAAATCAGAAAGACTGCGAGTTGATTCAATTTATTTACTTAGAAGGGCAAGGAGAATACTCTGTATGACACCTAATGATGGGTACATGCCATCATGCATTTGTCCAAATTCATAGAATGTACACCGCCAAGAGTGAACCCCCGCCCTTGCTGGTTTAGCTCGGTGAATAGAGTATCGTCCTGCAGATTGAAGGGTCCTGGGTTCGATTCTGAGCAAGGGAATATCCTGGGTTGTGGGCTCAATCCCCAGTAGGGGACATGCAGGCGGCAGGCAGGTGGCAGACAATCGCGATTCTTTCTCATCATTGATGTTTCTCTTTCGCTTTCCCTCTACCTTCCTCTCTGAAATAAAAACTTTTTTTTTTTTTAAAGACAGTGAACCCTAATGTACCCTGTAGGCTCTGGGTGACTGTGAGGAGTCCGTGTACGTTCATCCATTGTAACAAATGCAGCACTCTGGAGGAGGATGTTGACGATGGGGGAGGCCATGTATGTGTGGAGGATGGGGGTATATGGGAAATCTATGTACCTTTTGCAGTATCGCCGCAAACCTAAAAATGCTCTTAAAAATAAAGTCTGCTAAAAAACACACACACTCCCCAATACTCTAAAGCACACCTGACCACCCTCAGTGCAGTGCCGTCTCCACCCACTCAGTGGCTGCACCTCAATAACATGATTCTTACCCATGAAGCTCTGCTCACCAGCTTCCGGCACCCAAAGGTTCAGGAGAAATGCCTCTAACATGTCCTCAATGCAAAGTGGGGACACCCCGGGACAGATGGGTCTAACCTTTTAAGCTTCAATAAAAAGCCTTCTGTTTAGGCCCAAGAACCACCGACTTCAAGAGTAGGAGCCAGGCAGAATGAGGTTTCTAGAGCCCATCAAGTTAGGGGGATGTGGAGGCTCAAGAGGGGGTGGGCACTTTCCCCCAGGCTACACAGCTAGCTAGCTATTCGCTGAGTCTTGGGGTCACACCATCTGTACCCATTCCCATGCTATAATGTCATTTCTGTTGTCTCAGTAAGTGTCAGAATTCTGCCTTCCTGGCAATGAAGAGAGGAACAAATGTGTGACTACTTATCGTGATATTAATGGGACAAATGAGAGTTCAGCATCTCGGTAAGTTTTCATTTATTTACTCATTCTTCTGTTTGTTCATTTATTCGTTATTGCAACACTAAGCAGTAAGAAGGCGGGGCCGCTGTCCCTACAGAATTCACAAACTCATGAAAAATGATGCAGTTTCCAAGGCCAAGTGATTCAACATGAAAAAAAACAGAGAGGAGGACATTGATTAGGTGATACAGTACCCGGCATTTTTTCTAATAGACGAGCACCACTAAGATTGGCAAAAACCATGTTACAACTGCAGCTGTATAGAGTTAAAGGCCAACCCAGTTTGTGAGCAGAAAAACTGATGCTCAGCAATGCTGAGAGGCAGGAGAGGCAGGCAGCTCTGTGAGGGGCACTGGTGGGACCAGAATTAAGAATTCCCACATGCCTTGGGGGCCCATTCCCACTATGAGACCACAGTAACTTTCAACTATTGAGATAATTTCAATGTGAAATTAGTTGGCCCATAGCAAGATATGTAATACATCTTCTTATCTGAGTCATTCAGAGATCAAGGTAAAAAAAATTAAAAAAAAAATAGTATTCCTTCAGAGCACAATGAACGGCTGCTAGTGTCTTCCAATTAGTGCGGGTTGTCTAAAATCCAGCCCAGGTTTTGCACTTAGCCGCAGGAGGATGCAGTCTGCAGAGTAGGAGATTCCATTCCATCCACCTTAGATGACACTGAATCTTAGAAGACACTGAAGGAGGGAGCCTCTTTCAGCCATAGCCTAATGTGTCTGGCCACTGTTTTTCAGTGTCTCCCATCTTGCAAAGAAGCACTGATTTTTCTCCCCCAATCGTAATAATTTCACATTAGAACCTAGTGTCTAGACCAATAATCCTGGAGAACCGCCTCTCCCTACTGCCCTGGATACATGGGCTCTTCCGATGCACAGAATCAGAGGCTCAGACAGAACCTGTCACTCCAAATCCCCTTTACGCAGCCAGACCTGCCTTTAAATAAAAATAATCCTACTATATATGTTCAGATGGCATTATACTTTATTTCCCTGCTG
>PVJN01031216.1:0-10223 GCA_004026805.1 Lasiurus borealis
CTGGTAAAAGAAATAGACTTACAAGTCCAGGAAGCACACAGAACCCCATATAAAAGGAATCCAAAGAGGACCACACCAAGACACATCATAATTAAAATACCAAGAGCAAAAGACAAAGAGAGAATATTAAAAGCAGCAAGAGAAAAACAGTTTATTACCTACAAGGGAGCACCCATACGACTGTCAGCTGATTTCTCAAGAGAAACGATGCAGGCCAGATGGGAGTGGCAAGAAATATTCAACGTGATGAAGAGCAAGAACCTACAACCAAGAATAATCTATCCAGCAACGCTAGCATTCAGAATTGAAGGGCAGATAAAGAGCTTCACAGATAAGAAAAAGCTAAAGGAGTTCATCAACTCCAAACCAGTATTGTATGAAATTCTGAAAGGAACTCTTTAAGAAGAGGAAGAAGAAAAAGGTAAAAGCCAAAAAATTATGAACAACAAATACATATCTATCAACAAGTGAATCTAAAAATTAAGTGAATTAAAAATTTGATCAACAGAATAAACTGGTGAATATACTAGAATCAGGAACACAGAAAGGGAGTGGACTGATAATTCTCAGGGGAAAGAGGTGAGGGGTGTACAGGGAGAGACTGGACAAAAATCATACACCTATGGATGAGATCAATGGGAGGGAGGGAAGGGTGGGAGCTGGGTTGAGGGGTGCTATGGGGGGGGAAAAGAGAAACAAATGTAATCTGAATAATAAAGATTTAATTAAAAAAAAAAAAAGAAAGGTCCCAAATTCGATTCCGGCCAAGGACATGTATCTTGGTTGCAGGCACATCCTCAATAAGGGGCGTGCAGGAGGTGGCTGACCAATGTCTCTCTCACATCGATGTTTCTAACTTTCTATCACTCTTCCTTCCTCTCTGTGAAAAATCAATAAAATATATTTAATAAATAAGTAAATAAATAAATAAATAAATAAATAAGCAAGCCACAAATAGACCAAACAATAGAACAACCGGAATAACAGCGCTATGACATGCACTGACTACCAAGGTGTGTGTGTGGAACATGGCAGGAGTTGTCCGCAGCAGGATGGTGAAGCAGGTGAACAGGAGCGCCAAACCAAGGTAGAGTAATGGTTGCTGGGTTTGGGGCAAGCCTCTGGTGGTTACTGAAAATTCTTTGCTTCCATGCACCGTGGTTCCACCCGGCGCTAACACCTGCTGCTGGCACTCACACCCACAGCTGATGCCGGAGCCACCACTCGCACCCACTGCCAGTGCCCAGCACCAGTCCCTATCATTTGCCATCAGTGGTTGCGAGCAGAGGGTGCCAGCCCTGATCGCCCCTGAGGGCTTCTCAACCTCCCCCTTCTCCTTAGGGGCAATCAGAGCAGCAGCGCCGATTGCACCCACTGACTGTGCCAGCCCCAATCACGCCACATGGGCCAGCACATGTTGGGGGTGTTGAGCAGCAGGACTGGGTCTGCCAGCAGACGGGACTGGGGCCTTGGTGGGAGGGGCCCGGTGGGGATGCAAAAGATGGGCTGAGATCTGCTCCTGTGCCTACCGCAGCCTCACAGCCTACAGTTCCTTTCAAGGTGTATGAATTTGTGCACTGGGCCCCTAGTATCATATAAAATGAATATCAATGAAAACTAGAGAAAGCAGAAAAAAAGTGAAAGACAAAAATCAAAACAAATAACAATGGCAACAAATAGAAAATAAAAAGTAATACTATAGCTATTAATCCAACATTATATATCACTTTTTAATGTCAATGGTTGAAATATACAAATTAAAAGACAAAGACTGCAAGAGTAGTAGAAAGAAGAAGAACCAACTATACATTGTCTATGAAACCCACTTTAAATATAAAAACACATATTGATTAAAAGCAAAGGGATAGTGTATGAGGTATATGGGATATGAAAACTGCCTCTGATTTCTGCTCAATTTTGCTGTGAACCTAAAACTATTCTAAAAATAAAGTCTATTAAAAAATTTTAATGGAGAAAAAAAGTAAAGCTATAAAGAGAACAATACTAGTATACCACGCTATACTATTCAAAAGAAAGCCAAAGGAGTTATATTAATTACAAACAAAGTAAACTTTGGAGCAAGAAAAATCATCAGGATAAAGAAAAGCATTACATAATGATAAGGGGGTAAGTTTTCCAAGAACACATAACAATTGTTAATGTGTCTGCACCTAAAATAGAGCATCAAAATACAGGGGATAATAACTTAGAGACTACAAGGAGAAATAGATGAATCCACTATCATATTGTAGATTTCCACATCCTCTATCACTAACTGACAAATAAGACAAAAAGTCTGTAAGAATACAGTTGAACTGAACAACATCATCAACCTGATCTAAGTGACATAATAAAGTATTTCAACCAACAAAAGCAGAATAAAAATTCTTCTCAAGTTCACACAGAACATTTACCAAGACGATCACATTCTGGGCAATAAATCACATCATAGCAAATTTTAAAATATAAAAATCATACAAAGGATGTCCTCACATCACAATGAAATTATACTAGAAATCATTACAGAAAGATCTCAAGAAAATACCAAAATACTTAAGAGATTAAACAACTGAATTCTAACACACTGACAAAGTTTGAGGAGAAAAATTTAAATATTTCTAACTTAAGAAAACTTCTGGGATGCAGCCAAAGCAATGCATAGAGGGCAATTTATAGCACTGAATACATACATTAGGAAAGAAGACCTAAAATCAATAATCTCAACTTCTACCAGAGGAAATTAGAAAAATAAAAGAAAACTAAATCCAAAGTAAGCAGGAGGAAAGAAATAATAAAAATTAGAGTAGAGATAAATAAAAAATGAAAACAGCAAATAAACAGAGAAAAGTCAATGAAAGCAAAAGATGATTCTTTGAAAAAATCAATCAATTGATAAGCATCTTGCCAGGTTAGTAAGAAAAAAAAGAGAGTAGACATAAATTAATAATATCAGAAATTAAAGAAGGGTCATCATTACAGATCCCATGGACATTAAAAGGACAATAAAGGGATATTATTAACAATTCTATGCCCACAAATTTGATAACCTGGATTAAATGAACCAATTCCTTGAAAGATTCAATCTATCAAAACTCACACAAGGAGAAATAACAAATCTAATTAGGCCTCTCCCTATAAGAAATTTGAGTCAAATATTAATAGCCTTCCAAAACAGAAAACACAAAGCTTAAATGGGTTTGGTGATAAAATCCACCAAAGATGTAAGGATGATATTATATCAATATTCTACAATCTCTTCCAGAAATTAGAAGCAGAGAAAATACTGTATAACTCATTCTATGAGGAGCAACATTACTTTAATACCCAAGTCAAACAAGGACAGAAAAAGAAAAACCAGATAGAAAGGAAGACCAGATAGACAAAGACAAAAAGAAAAACTATAGACTCACATCTCTCATGAACATAGAGGCAAAAATTTCTCATTCAAAACATTCACAAATCAAATTTAACACTGTATAAAAAGAATTATTCATCATGACCAACAGGGATTTATTCCATGATTGCAAGGCTGATTCAATATTAAAAAACTATTAATGTAAATCACCATTCAGACAGAGACTAAAGAAAATAAATCATATGCTCATATCAATAGATGCAGAAAAAGTATTTGACAAAATCCAACATTCCTTTATGATAAAAATTCACAGCAAACTAGAAATAGAGTGGGAAAAACAACTATAAAAACCAACAGTTAACATATACTTAGTATGAAAAAACTAGACTTTTTCCCCCCTAAGATCAGGAACAAGGCTAGGACATTCACTATGATTATTACTATTTAACATTGTACAGGAAGTCCTAGCTCATGAAATAAAAGAAAAAAAAAAAGATATTCAAATTAGGGAGGAAGAAATAAAACCGTCTTTGTTTGCAGATGACATAATCGTCTATGTAGAAAATCCCAAGCTATCAGCCAAGTATCTCCTGAAGTTATAGGTGATTATAACAAGGATATAGGATACAAGGTTGATATACAAAAGCAAATTACTATCCTATATACCAGCAATTAAAAGTCAGCATTTGAAATTAAAAACACAATTAACTTTTACATTAGCATCCCCCAAAATGAAATACTTAGGTACAAATCTAACAAAATATATACAAGATCCATAAGAGGCAAACTATAAAATTCTAATGAACAAGTCAGAGAACTAAATAAATGGAGAAATAGTTTATATTCATAAATAAGAGTCAATATTGTTAAGATGGCACTTCTTCCCAATTTGATTTCTACACTCAATGAAATTCCAATAAAAATCCCATTAAGTTATTTTGTGGATACTGATAATCTGATTCTAAAGTTTACATGGAAATGCAAAAAGGCCCAGAACAGCCAATTTGATATTGAAGGAGAACAAAACTGGAGGACTCTCATTACCCGACTTGAAGACTTACTACAGAACCACAATAATCAAGACATATAGTGGTACTGGCAAAAGAACAGATGGATAGACCAATGGAACAGAACAGAGGATCCAGAAATAAAGCCACATAAATATGGTAAACTGATCTTTGATGAAAAAGCAAGGGTAATACAGTGGAGAGAGACAATCATTTCAACAAAAGGTACTGGAACCAACGTCTACATGCAAAAAAAGAATCATAAACCTAAATGTAAAATGCAAAACTATACATCTGCAAGAGGATCAAACACAAGAAACCCTAGATGACTTTGATTTGGCTATGACTTTTTAGATACAACACCAAAAGCAAGATTCTAAAAGAAAAAAAATCAAATTAGACTTCATTAAAGTTAAAAACTCCTCTTCAAAAGACATTTTTAAGAGAACAGGAGATAAGCCACATAGGAAATCTTCACAAAAGATATATTTGCTAAATGATTAGTATCCAAATATATACAAAAAGCTCTTCAAAACTCAACAATAAGAAAACTAACAACCCAATTATAAAATAGGCTAAAAACCTAACAGATACCTCACCAAAGAAGATATGCAGATGTCAAATAAACATGTGAAAAGACATTCCACATCTTATAAAATCAGGGAAATGCAAATTTAAACAACAGTGAGGTGCCACGTGCATCTATTAGAATGGCAAAAAACCTGGAATACTGACAACACCAAATGCTGGAGAGCATGTGGAACAGTAGGAACTCTCATACACTGCTGATGGTAATGCACAATGGTACAGTTACTCTGGAAGACAACTGGCAATATCTTACAAAACTGAATGTCTAAACACGTGATCCAGACATTGCACTTTTTGGTATTTGCTCAAATGAATTGAAAACTTTGACTGACTACACAAAAACATGGATGTCTACAACAGCTTTATTCATAACTAGTGCCCCGGTGCACAAATTTGTGAACATTGAAAGAAAATTAATTAGGAGGTGGCTGGCGGGGCAGGACTGGGTGAGATGGGTTTGACACGTCCTGTTGCCAACCTCCATGGTCCCTCCCTGGCCTGCCAGACTTGGGTCAGTGCCACAGCAGAGTGAGTGGGGTCTCTCTGGCAGGTGGGGTCCCTGGGCCTGGCCTGCAGTGACAGGGCTGAAACCAACTCTCTGACATCCTCCAAGGGGCCCTGTAGTGCAAGAGGGCACTCTGCAAAGTTGCTGTCATACAGGATGTGGAATGCAAAGGCAAGTAAGTATACAGTAAACCAGATTCAGGCCGACAGTGACCCAGCAACAACATAACCCACGGCCAAAGGTAGAATTGCATGGCCCTGTGAGGAATCAGGCTCCCTCCATTTCAGAGTGCCTCACCTAAGAACTACCGCTGCCAAGTCACTGCAGCTCAGCAGCTCCTGCGTTGAGTGTCTGCCCTCTGGTGCATCACAGTGACCAGCCGGATGGTGGGAGGAACACTTAGCATATTAGCCTTTATATACATATATCCAAACATGTAAGTCACCAAGATGTCCGTCAGTGGGTGAATGGATCATTTGTGGTACATCCAGATAATGGAATATTATTCAGTGCTATAAAGAAATGAGTTATATGAAGATACTTGAAATGCATACTATTAAGTAAAAAAAAAAGTCAGCTTAGAAATGCTATGCGCTATATGATTTTAACTCTATGACATTCTGAAAAAGCCAAAACTGTGGAGACAGAAAAGATCAGTGGTTGCTAGGGCTGTGTCCAAGGATCACCTAGGATACAGGTAGTGAAATTATTTTGTATGATATAATGATGGAAGGAAGCATGTCAATTATACATTGGTCCAAACTCAAGGAGTGCACAACACCAAGAGTGACCCTAATGTAAACTATGGACTTTAGTTAATAATAATGTATCAATATTAGCTCATGAATTGTAACTAATGTACTACACTAATGCAATCTACAATAATAAAAGCATAATATGCTAATTAGAGTGGCTGTCCTTTCAGATGAAGCCAGGGCTGCAAGGGGAACTCAGGTCCTGGGTGCCTACCAGTGGCCGGAAAAAAACCTGTGTCCTAGGTGCCAAAGGGAAACCGGTGCCGGCAGCTGGGGGAAGGAAGGCCTACTCTTGCATGAATTTCGTGCATCAGGCCTCTAGTAAGCAATGGGGAAGAACTATAAAAAAAATAAGAAAACAATTCATAAAATAGCAGTAACTACATACCTATATATTACTCTAAATGTAAAGGGATTACACATATCTCCATATAATGATATATTCCTTTAAATATAAATGGATTAAATGCTCCAATTGAAAAAAGATTGGATAAGAAGATGTAGGACATATAGACAATGGAATTTTACTCAGTAATAAAAAAAAGAATGAAATCTCACTATTTGTGACAACATAAATGGACCTAGAGGGTATTATGCTAAATGATATAAGTCAGATAGAGAAAAACAGCTACCATATGATTTCACTTAAGGTAGAATATATAAAACAAAATAAACAAAACAAAAAAGAGAGAAAGAAACACATAGCCGAAACTGGTTTGGCTCAGTGGATAGAATGTCGGCCTGCGGACTGAAAGGTCCCAGGTTCGATTCTGGTCAAGGGTATATATCTTGGTTGCGGGCACATCCCCAGTGGGGGGCGGGCATGCAGGAGGTGGCTGATCAATGTCTTTCTCTCATCGATGTTTCTAGTTCTCTGTCCCTCTCCCTTCCTCTCTGTGGAAAATCAATAAAATATATTTTTAAAAAATTTTTTTCCAAAAAACAACAACAGATAGAATGAATAAACAGATGGTTGCCAGATGGGAAGAGGTTTGGGGGACTGGGTGAAAAAGGTGAAGGGATTAAAAAGTAAAAATTGGCAGTTACAGAATAGTCATAAAGATGTAAATTACAGCCCAAACCAGTTTGGCTCAGTGGATAGAGCGTCGGCCTACGGACTGAAGGGTCCCTGGTTCGATTCCGGTCAAGGGCATGTACCTTGGTTGTGGGCACATCCCCAGTGTGGGGGGGGGGGGGTGCAGGAAGCAGCTGATCGATGCTTCTCTCTCACTAATGTTTCTAACTCTCTCTCCCTTCCTCTCTGTAAAAAAATCAATAAAATATATTTTTAAAAAATTTTTAAAAAGATGTAAATTACAGCGTAGGGAATATAATCAGTAATATCTTAATAACTACATATGGTGTCCAGTAAGTGAAAGACCTATTGGGGGAGTCACTTTGTAAATTATATAAATGTCTAATCACTGTTCTATACACCTGAAATTCATCTATAATAATAAAAGTGTAATATGCAAATTAGACCAGACAGCCAAATGACCTTCTGGACATACTTCCAGATGAAGCCAGGGCTGCAAGGACTGAGGTAAGCTGCCACAGCTGCGAGAACTGAGCCCTTCGAACAAATTTCATGCATCAAGCCTCTAGTCCATATATATATATATATATATATATATATATATATATATATATATATATATATATATGGAGTGACCGTGATGACCGTTTGACTGGTCACCATGTGGTGCTAGCATAGATGCAGAGATACAGATAAAGTCTATGAGTGAACTAAGAATGAACAAAACAAATGCATATCTTCACAGGCTCGCACTGTAAGGTTAGGTCAGAGATGAGAATTCAAAATTGCCACCAGCACAGACCTGAGGTGCCACTTCTCAGAGCAGCCAGAGATACACCTGGTTGCAGACTGGGGCCGTGACTTAAGGGCTGGCACTAACATGAAGGCGGGGCCATTCTGAATTTCCCAGAGGAGCCAATGGCTGCCTAGAAGGTGGAGATTTGACACTGACTACCATAGAAACCGATCAATCAGAACCAAATCTGGATAAACTGCAAGGAACTAATGGCTGCCTAGGAGACAGAGCTTTTGACACTAACTGGCATAAGAACTGACCAATCATAACCTAATCTGGGTGAACTGCAAAGGCAGAACCTTAGGTGGGGTTGAGGAGGGGTTTTAAGGGCAATAGCTATTTGGTGTAAGGTGTAAGAAAGCGTTTCAATTTTTTAATAACCCATTTGGGAGTATAGTGCATATGGCTGGCTAACAGTCCAGAAATAGGAGTTATGTATTTTTGTCTGCCAAAAGCATCTCCTCTTGCTGAAAACGCACCCCCACCCCATTTAAGCAATCCTACTCTACATAATCTATCTATACTGATCTATACTAATAAAAGGATAATATGCTAATTAGACCGGGTCAAGCAGCCATCTTCTGAACATCTGACTCTCTTCCAGACAAAGCCATGGTGGTGGGGCGGAGGCAGAGGCAGTTAGGGGCAAGATCAGGCTGGCAGGGGAGGGAAATTTGGGGCAAGATCAGGCCAACAGAGGGCAGTTGGAGGCGAGATCAGGCAGGCAGGGGAGGGCAGATGGTGGTGACCAGGTCAGCAGGGGAGGGCAATTGGGGGCATTAGGCAGGCAGGCAAGTGAGTGATTAGGAGCCACTGGTCCTGGATTGCAAGGGGGATGTCCCACTGCTGGTTTAGGCCCAATCCCTGGGCCTAAACCGGCAGTGAGACATCCCCCAAGTGGTCCCGGGTTGGAGAGGGTGCAGGCCGGGCTGAGGGATACCCCCCATGCACAAACTTTGTACACTGGGCCTCTAGTATGTTAATAATAGGGGAAGGTGGGAGGTGGTGAATGAAGGAGTACATGGAAACTCTACACTTTCCATTCAATATTTCAGTAAATCTAAAACTACTCTACATAGAAGCCTGAAACAGACTGTTGAGTCTCAGAGGAAAGGTGGGAGTGGATGGGTGAGTGGGAAGAGATCAACCAAAGAACTTGTATGCATATATGCATAACCCATGAACACAGACTATCAGTGTTAAAAACATGGGTTAGGGGGCTGGGCTAGAAGGGGTTAATAGGAAGAAAGGGGGTCATATGTAATACTTTCAACAATAAGGATTTTAAAAATAAATAAAACTACTTTAAACAATGAAGTCCGTTTTTTAATTAGAAAGGAAAAGTCTTCACACTTACTAACTGAATGACCCTAGATAAACATGTAGAGTCAATTGGTGAGAATGCTGGAGAAAGCCTTCCAAGATGGGAAAACATTATGAAGAAAACACTAAGAAAATCTTAAAGAAATAGTATCTGTTTCGAACACCAAAAATGAGTAAAACATGAGCAATCAAATGGACAAGGACTAGGATAGAAGAAATACTGCAGAGTGCTGTTATTTAATTTTAGAATACTATACAAATGCACGGGTTGTCGTCTTTTTAAATTTAAAAATAAGTTCTCTTCTACCAAGCCGACTTCTCTCCTATACTCAACTCCAGGAGCACAGGAAAGGTTTCAGGCTAGGAGGTGTGTGATGACTAGTATGTGGGTAAGCATGGTAACTGGAGTGTTTGTGGAGGGGGAGTGTAACTAGTGTGTGTGTGTGTGTGTGTGTGTGTGGTAACTGGTGTGTGTGTGTGGTACCTGGTATGTGTGTGTGTGGTAACTGGTGTCTATATGCCATAACTGGTGTGTGTGTGTGTGTGTGTGTGATAACTGTATATGTGTGTGTGCGTGGTAACTGATGTATGTGTGTGTGGTAACGTGTGTGTGTGTGTCATAACTGGTATGTATGTGTGGTAACTGGTGCGTGCGTGTGTGTAATAATGGTGTGTGTGTATGTGTGATAACTGATGAGTGTGTGTGTGATAACTGGTGTGTGTATGTGTGATAACTGATGTGCGTGTGTGTGTGTGTGTGTGTGTGATAACTGGTGTGTGTGTGTGGTAACTGGTATATATGTGTGTGTGTGGTAACTGGCATGTGTGTATGGTAACTGGTATATGTGTGTATGTGAT
>PVJN01031216.1:10323-25132 GCA_004026805.1 Lasiurus borealis
TAACTGGTATATGTGTGTGTGTGGTAACTGGTGTCTGTGTGTGGTAACTAGTGTGTGTGTGTGTGTGTGTGTGTGTGTGTGAGAGAGAGAGAGAGAGAGAGAGAGAGAGAGAGAGAGAGAGATAACTGGTGCGTGTGTGTGGTAACTTGTGTGTGTGTGTGATAACTGGTGTGTGTGTGGTAACTGGTATATGTGTGTGTGGTAACTGGTGTGTGTGTGTGGTAACTGGTGTGTGGTAACTGGTGTGTGCGTGTGTGTGTGTGTGTGGTAACTGATGTGTGGTAACGTGTATGGGAGGGGTAACTGGTGGTGTGTGTGTGTGTGTGTGTGTGTGTGTGTGTGGGGGTGTGTGTGTGTGTGTGTGTGTGTGTGGGAGCGGGTGTGTGTGTGTGTGTGTGTGTGTGTGTGTGTGTGTGTGTGTGCTGAAGTGGCAGGAAGCTAGGCGGCCTCACACTAATAGAGCACTAGCTCTGGGGTGGCTGGGCTCCCACAGTCTGGCAGACTTCAGATTAAGAGAATCACACAGGTGAAGAAGCTCTAGAAAGCTCAACCACCCTCTTCCCTGTGCAGCTGCTTTCCTTTAGGAGAAAGCATGTGCCGCCAATGTCCTTGAGGGTTTGTGAGGGCCTCCTCAAATTCTCTTCCAAATGCTATATATAGGCTGCCACACACATTACTTGCATCACTCATGCACAAAGCATAAAACATACACACCACATACACTATATATACATGCACACATAGGCACCACACACTACATATATACCACACACACAGTAGATGTGGATGCACATATATTTACACACATACCATACATAGTACATGCACATGTACACACACGAACACACTTGTACCATGCACCACATACCACACTGTGCCTGCAGATGCACACGTGCATGAGTACACACCACATACCACACAATACACATACCACATACATGCATGCAAATACTACACATGTACCACATACGATAAATGTGAACACACATGTACCACACACTCCATGCCACACCCACATACTAATACCACCCACACAACACATGCATACACATTCACCACACACACACACACACACTCATAAAAAAGCAGTCTGGACTAAGATCAGTGGCACAGGACTTCCCATTAGCCAGATCCCTACCCACCCTCTCCTGCCCAGAAGTCTGGGGCCTGGAAATCCCACCTTTGGGTCATCTTATTGATAAAGATATAGGGCTGGTGTGCACCGAGGGTGGTCAAAGATAACAAAAAAATACCAAGTTAAATTTTAATTTCAGATAAACAGAAATTCAAACTATTTTTACCTGGTACCCTCCTTGCATCTCTAATTCCTCTTCTGGCTCTGACACACCCTGTGTGTGGAATGAGGGACTAAGCTTTCTATCCCAGCTATGACATCACATGCCTTAGGCCAGTCCAGGGAAAGTGAAATGCAGAGATGGTCACCGAGTGACCTGGGGGTATCCAAGTCACCCACAGCTGTCCACTGGCACTGGCTCCCATTTCAAAATATAGCACACCCTTCACTTGGTTTTGTAAAATTGCTACTTCTACCCTAACTAGTTTGGTTCAGTGGATAGAGCATCAGTCTGTAGACTGAAGGGTCCCGGGTTCGATTCCAGTCAAGGGCACGTGCCTGGGTTGCGGGCTCCATCTCTCTCTCATTACTGATGTTTCTATCTCTCTCTCCCTCTCCCTTCCTCTCTGAAATCAATAAAAATACATTTGGGAGGGAGGGAAGGAGGGAGAGAGAAAGGGAGGGAAGGAGGAGGGAGGGAAAATCTTTGCTTTCAACCTCCAACATTCCACTTCCTCTTTGCGCCATCTCCATCATTGCCCATTTGGAATTTGTTTAAAACCCCTGCTTGGTCTACTGGGGTCCCACTTTTTGAGTTGCCAGAGTGGAAGAGCTGACCAAGGTCATGGGTACTGGTGGCATCAACGTGGTGGTGCCAGCCTGTTCTGGTGGGTGCATGTCCACTCTCAGGCCAGGCCAGTGCTACCTGACCACTCCCGCCCTGCCACTGGCAGGTGAACGTGCTGGACTAATCCTGAGCACAGCTCCAGCCCCTCGAGTGCCCTGGAAGTACCCTCAGGAGCCTCTGCAGGTTGTATGAGGCAGGGTGTTCTGAACTGCCCCCATCCCCACAGAGGGATGGCTAGCACACCCCACACTATGGCAACGAGGTGTGTAAAGGGTGGGCTCACTGAGGCCTGTGTTAAAGGGGAGAAACAGGCTGCAGAACAACTGGTGTAAATGAAATAACTTATAAAGAACATGCACAACAAAAACCATTTCCAAGGGTGAACATGGGGAAGATGGGATCTGGGTCAGACCCAGGCTATGGGGGTGAAGTGGAGCCAACAGAACAGCGTCTCAGGGAAATGCCCTCCTGCGTGCCCCTGGAGAAGGTTTCAAGTTCCCCGCATGAGGACTGCTGCGCCAGACTCTCTTCTGGGGTCCTGGTGGCTGGTCCCCCCATATGTGCTCTACGGCACACCCCCCTCAAGGGAGCCCACTCGGAAAGGATTGTACCATATATACTACATGCATGTACCACACACCACAGGATTGTACTTCCTGAGGCCTGGGGCCAAAGCCAGTTCTGGGGCAGAGAGACCCAGCCGCCCAGCCAGCACCAGGGGTGCCATTTTCAGGGACAGGAATGACCTGAGCACTGAGAACAGCCACCTGGAAAGCCAAGATTCTGGTCCACTGTGGAACCACCCATCCTGGAAGGCCCTTCCCAACCCTTTTCTCCAACCAGGAGGACCCTTTCCCAACCTTCTGGGCTAGCCTCTTGAGCCTTCTTACAGTCCGCAGGACAGTGGGCCCCCCAGGAGGTGTCAGGACACCAGGACCCTCATCCAGCAGTGAAGTGAACTGGGAGGGCTGGGACAGATGGCCCTGCCGCTTCTAGCTTCCTTTCCAGCACGGCCTCTCATGGAAACTCAGTCCAGCCCCTGCACACCCTGCTGATTGCCTGTTTCCCAATACCTGGGCCCTCCCCCAGAGCCTTTCCAGTAGGACAGGACTCAAGGTCTGGAGACAAGGAAGTTGACAGCCTCCCCCACCCTAAACACAGGGCCACATTCAGGGTAGTCATGTAACCAGGGGCACAACTTATTTCACTTATTGGGATCAACAGGAGCCCGAGTGAGTCAGGCTTTCCTGTCTCCTTACTGGCATCTGGATGTCTTCTGGGCCCCAGGTTTGTAGTCACCAGAGGCAATAGACCTCCCAACCAAGTGGATGAGCAGCTAAAGCTGCAGCAGGCAGAAGTGCAGCCCTCAGTGACCTGAACTACAGGAGGTGCCAAAACAGGGGCAAGTTTTCAGCAGGTACTAACTGCAACTGCCTCCCCCACTTTGTTAGGAGCACAGGGTCCTGATAGAAACAAGGAAACCTCCATGACACTGTTGCCCAAGGTTGCCCATCAGGACAGCTATCCGCTTGACCATAGACTTCAAGTACCCTCTAACAATCTCAGGGATGACCCAAGACCCAGAAAAGAGCAGAGGAGAAGCCCTGCTAAATAGAAGGTTCAGGAACAGGGAGTCAGAGGGGGGCAGCTTGCCCAAGAGGTTGGATAGTCAGTAAATGAGCAACTGGGGAAATCTGCATTCCTGCTGGCCACCCTGCACACGACCACTCCAACAGGTGAGCCACCAACTCACAAATACTCACAGGACCAGTCCTGTGAGGCGGAGATAAAACCAAGTCAGCACAATGCTCAGTCTCCAGACCTTGAGCCCTGTCCTACTGGAAAGGCTCTGGGGCAGGGCCCAGGTGTTGGAAAACAGGCAATTAGCAGGATGTGCAGGGGCTGGACTGAGAGAAAGTGGGTCAACCTCAGGACACAGATCTTTGCTTGATGGAATACCTTGTAGGAGCCCCACATCCACCAAGAACAAGGCATCTTTGTAAGGAAGGGGCGGAGGAGGTACAAACTTTCAGCTACAAGACAAGTCAGGTCTGAGGACTAGAGTTCACAACATTATATTCTATACAGGGTACTTCAAGACTGCGAGTTCAGCATCCCCACCAAAGAAAAGGGTGAGCATGTCAGCTGATGAGCGTGACGGTGGGCATCCTTCCACAATGCAAAAAGACATCAAATGATCACGATGTACACTTAACACACATTACAATTTCATCTGTCAATTGTACCTCAATAAAGCTATAAAAACAAAACTCAAATTTTGTCAATTATGTAAGAAAAGAAAAGAACGGGGCCTCTTTGGACACACACCTATATGGTGCAGCCAGCGTGGACACACAATGTAAAGCATGTGTATCTAGTGTTGCATCTGCAGCCATGTACACTCTCGTGCAGCGCAAGGTGCACCTGGCACGCTCAGACAGGGCGTGTGCACATACATTGCTCCCAGGGCATTTCAGAATGGGCATTGTCACGCTATGAATGTGCTCAGAAAATATTTTCTGTGACACTAAACCGTAGATTCTCAAGGGTCACCTTATATTTTCAGAATTCCTTACTGATGTTGGCCTTAGCTTGCCCCACTCTCTCCCTTCAGGTGGAGCAACTGTAAATAATAATTTAGTATCTGTAAGTATCAGAACGTCTATGAGTAATCATTCAGGATCTAAAAGCAATGGCTTGAAGGCCCCTGCAGGAGGACTCCATTCGACAGTGTTTAACATCTCAGACTGGAACTAACGCATGCTGGTCCATGTCTCAGCCTGTCTGGTAAGGCTGGTGTCCACTTGTCTCTCTCCAAGGACCCCACCAGGGTCAGATCCCCCTTGGCCTTGCAAACCACACATGTTCTCCTGTGGAGAACAGTAACTAGGAGTTCAGCTTCCAGTCTACAGCAGGGAAAGTCAGGACACACTGGAGGGAGCTTGGCTCATAAGCCTATGGTGCCCTCCAAAGCTGGCTATGCAGCTGGGTCCTTACACAGGATGTGATACTTGATCAGGAGAGCACCTGGTGGCAAGACAGTTCTGGTGCTCTGGGAAATGGTCATGGGGCTTTGGCTGCTCCTCTTAGTATGGTGGTGGCTCCATCCCAGCCCATCAACCTGAGGCGCCTACCCCTGGGGTGACCCCAAAGGAGAGGAGGAGGCGCTGATGGGGCAGAGCCATAGGGGCTTAAAACTATACCTGCACAGGGACCTTCAGGGTAGCTCTGGCCATGGGTGCTGAGGGGCCCTTCTCAGCAGACAGGCTGCAGGCCAGGCTAACATGCATTACTGGGGGTCATATCAGAAGGGGGATGCCAAAAGGGCAAAGACACCCCCCCACCAGCCTTCTTGTCCCTGGTGAATGTGAGTGGGAGCAGCTCAGCCATAGTGCCTATAAAACGCACAGTCCACAAGCCTGTGCAATGGGAGGCTGGGCTGGATAGCCTCTGTACTCTGACAATATTACTTTTTATTATAAACGTAATTTTATGCTCCTAAAAAACAAGATGGAAAGAACAGAAAGTACAAAAGCAGTAGGAAAGGAAAAGCTCTCTAGCCCTTTTAACACACTGGCATCTTTCCTTCCAGGACATTTTCTGTCTCAACTAGTAAATACCAGCTATCATGCTATATAAATAATGCTGAATCTTGCCTTTTCCTCATTCAATTTTATAACAAACATTTTTACTTATCACTAAAACCTGGCTGTAAACATCATTGTTGGTCACTGCATAATTCTCTATTGTGTGAGTAATCATGATTTACTTAATCATTCCCTTAACTCTATCATCTAAGAGTCCAGAATAGTAAGTAAATGGTTAAATGTCTCTATGTTTTTATACCTGTTCCACTGTTGTTGTTTTTTAACAGATATTCTGGATACAGAAATAGTTGCTTTAAATCAGAAGCAGGTTTTGGAGCATCTATCCCAGCAGCTGTATACAGATGTACAGCGGATGCCTGTGTGGAAGCTCTGGGAATTACAGCCTTCCCCCTGGAATAAAAATCCCAAGAGACTCACAAAATCACTGGGAAGACAAATTTGACCCAAGAGCAAATACAGTACAAGGTCATATAGACAGAAATACTGACTCTAGATCAATGGAAGTGATCTGTTCACAGGCTCCACCACACCCCTGAGGACATGGGGGCAGCCATAAAGAGAAAGGTTGGTTGCTCTCCACAGAGGGTGCACCTGAAGAAGGAGGGACGGTGCTCTCCAAGGTCCTGTCCCACTGGAGCAGCCTATGAATTGTTCTTTGCCTCCCCTGCCCAGAAGGACAAGAAAAGCAAAGATTAGGATATGGAAACCAGGACGGGCTCTGGTTGAGCTCTGCCCTAGACACTGAGTTGCAGGAGCAGCATGTGGTCCCCTGTGGTGAGCACCTTCTGATGGGTCCCCAACTCCAAGGGCTACCAGGGCCATGAGGCTAAGAAGGCACAAGCTAGGCCTCTGGGGACACTTCAACAGCAGTCAGCACCAATCAAGGAACAGTGAGTGCCTGCAGCTCCTGAGCTGTCCTGTGCACCAGTGTCCCACCCCCATATCAGCACCCACTGGCTCACAGAGCCAAAAGGGGACAAAATGAGGCACACACCGACCTCATGCATGGGGGGCACCAGGGCCCTCCATCCCCCTGAGGGATACTCACCAACAGATACCAGAGAGTGCAGCATTATGCCTCATCCATAGACTCCACCCTGAAGATGAGATATTTCCAGAAGAGCCTGGAAGGATTCTCTTGCCAAATAGTGAGTAAGAAGGGCAGACTGCCAAGTGTCGCTGGGTGACTTCACCAAGAGCCTTCTCCTTCACTAGCTAGCGGTGCATGCCCGTCTCACTGAGAGGTCAGTGCCAGAAGTGTCTGCACCTCCCTAGGAGCATACATGCAAGTACATCATCCTGCATCACCTGGAACAGAGGCTCCAGCACAGGGGCTGTCTGCTCAGGGATCCCTGGGAGTTTAAGACCTAATTCCAGGAATCCTGGAGTGTCAGGAGTGATGTGTGAACCTGGAGACCACCTGTCCAGCTTGCGGCCTCTTAGGCCTCCAGTGACCAATTTTGAGGGAGGCTGATGAGCTAGCTCCGGATCCATAGTTTCAATGAGGAAGCATGCCTTGGGACCTGTGAGAGCTGGCCAGGTCCCAGTATGACACAGTGGCCCCATGGAAAACACAAACAGGCCAGCAGGGAAGGGCCCCTGCAGGATGGTTGTGCAGGCCTACACTTGGACAGGCCTCAGGCCTCCTCCTTTCCCCAGAACCACGAGTCCAGCTGGCCACAGCCCTCCCTGCAGATAGGCATCCACACACTGAGGGTCCAGTCCTTCTGTGGGGACCCTCTGGGTCTGCAATGGGCACCAAGCTGAGAGAGCACACTGGTGTGCAGCCTTCATTTCCTGTTTGTGAAAGAGGCGCTTGGATCAACTGCTCCCTGGGACATCCCCCTTGCACATCCTGCTCCCACAGTGCACCTGTAGGGCAGAGGCCAGAGTGGACAGCATAACACATACCCCTGGATCAGTGGGCAGAGCTTCCACCCTAGCCAGCAAAAGCCCCAGCCTCAGTGTCCACAGAGTCGGGCTGAGAAACCCTGATCTAAATGCATATTAGTTCCCCTGATGTGCCTGGTTTGGGCCCATTTCAATTATTAAAGTTATTTCTGAAACTGAACTGAAATTTGCCTGCCTCCTCCAAGCTTTAACCCAGGACCAGGTTCCTTCATATCTGAGGCAGGGGCAGCTGCCGAGGATCAGCAGGAGCAGAACCTCACATGTTCTCTGGTCCCACTATTGCCCACTTCTATTCCCGAGAAACACGGCATCCACAGAGAGGAAAGGAACACCACTGCCCTAGAGAGCTGGACAAGGACATGGAGATGTGGGACTGGTGCTCAGAGTCAGGCACAGGAGAGCGGCTTCACAGCTGCCTGCTCCAGGGTCTCTCCTTACCCCCTTTCCACACACACACACACACACACACACACACACACACACACACACCGATGACCAGAGGAACTTCTGAACTGAATTCCCTCAGTCACTGCCAGCACTGCCTGCAGGTCTCCACAGAGAGCTCAGGGAGTTGGGGCCAGGGGGCTGTGGGAGTTGGGGAGGACCACAGAGCATACACTGGGCAGGTCTGGGCTGAGGACAGAGGCATTCCTTGCTGTCCTCTGAGGCAGGAAGCCAAGTGAAAGGTTATCAGAGCCCTAATGTGTGAACCTGGAGACAACCTGGTCAGCTTGTGGCCCCTTAGGCCTCCAGTGACCAACTTTGAGGGAGGCCTAAGGGGCTGCAAGTTGCAGCTCAGAGGAGTGAGGAGATGTGGCTCTGCCCTAGACGCGTGATTGCACACTCACCTCTATGGCTGGGACCAGAACCGAAACACAAATGCCTGATTCCTGCACAGTAGGGAGTTGGCAGGGATCCTGGCAGGTAGGGGCCAGGGGGTGCCAGGAGCAGACCAGGGCCAGCTACACAAAAGGGGATCAGGGAGTCACCATGACAACATGGGCCCTGGGAACCCGGAGGCCAAACAGCAGGTGATACTGCCACCCTCCAGCAGCACGGTTGAGCTCAGGGCAAGAGCAACATATGGCTGACTCTGACCTTGCCAGGGGGCAGGCAAGATGGAGTGTCAGACATTCTGTTGGTCTCCAGACCTCACCCCATCCCAGGGCCCCTAGCTGGTCTCTGGTCTCTCTCCATCCTACCCCCTCATACAGGGCATACAGCACTCTGAGATAACTTGGTAAACTACAGACTGCCGCATCCCTGTCTGGATGCAGCACTGAGGATAAAATGGGAACTCCCACTCCCAGGTTCCCACCACCCCTGCCCTGCACTCTGAGTCACCTGTGACCACCGTGCTGCTGTCTCAGACATGAGGGTGCCCAGCACTGCCTGCGGGAGCGGCCACTGGCATGTGCTACCCAGTGGTGAAGGGACCTAGTATCTTCCTCAGAGCCCTGAACTCTAAGGTGTTAAGTTGGACAAACTGCCTCCTTTGGCAGGCAAGATGCCAACCTCATGACTCCCACTGCAGCCTATGTGCAACACCCTGGCCTCCTGAGACTGGGGCTCTCAGCCACGTTGGACTCGAATGTGAACACAGTCTGCAACCACAACAGGAACCGCACAAAACCGTCATGGCTGCTCACTATGCCTGTGGCAGGCAGGGAAGTTCCCCAGGTCTGAGCAAAGCCCCAGGGACCACTTATCAGCAGGTGACCCAGGTCAGCTACTAGCCCTCTCCCAGATAGATTCTCCTCTTCTAAGAGGCAGGTCCAGTGAGCTGATGTGAAAAGAGGAGGCGGTGACAAGTAGCAAATGCCTGCACTGGGTGCAAAGGAGCGGCAAGAAATGCCTCTCCTCTTTTTAGGAGCTGCAACTACAAAACAGCATGGCTGAGGTTAGCTAGAGTAGTTCTACATGCCAGGAAAGAGACTCCACAAGCACTAATGGCAACTAATCCTCCAAGTTTCAGAAATGAAACAGAAGGAAGCTCAGGGAGAACCCCACTCCTGTCCAACATGCACCCCTGTGTTGCTCATAGAGCCAAAAGGTATTCTGGATAGAGAAATAGTTGCTTTAAATCAAAAGCAGGTTTCGGAGCATCTCTCCCAGCTGCTGTATACAGATGTATAGCAAATGCCTGAGTGGAAGCTTTGGGAATTACTCCACAAGCAGTGATGGCCACAGGGTCCCTCTCCCCACGGGGTCTGGGAAGCTCTTAGGAAGTCCCACCTGCCCTTCCCCAGCCCTGCTCACTTGGGAGGCAGACTGAATCTGCCTGCAGTTTCTATAATTTGTCAGGATGCCACATGTCATGCTGCACCAGAACCCCAAGCCTCAGTCTCTCCTGCAGGAACATGGGGCCTGAATCCCCAAATCGGTGTCATCTCTCCAGCAAAGGCAGGTCAGCCAGATGTGTCCCAAATCCTGCTGGGACACACTCAGGTTCCACTTCCTCACTGCCCTTCTGGCTCAGCCCAGTTTCTTGGAGATTTGCATCCACACTCTGCCTTAATAGGGTTTCTAAGAGTAAAGCAAAACAAGGGGCAAAGTTACAAGATCTTCAATTAGCAGAGTTCACATAGCTAGGCTATGGGCTACTCATACTGCTCTGGACTGCTGGCTGCAGAGATGCACAAGTGTTAGGGACCCAAGCTGAGTCTGGCTACCTGGGGGTCAGCGTTGATGGGGCTCAGACCTCTCCAAGGCCCATGCAGACATTCACATTGCCCCATTATCTGGCACCGTGGGACTCTTGCCCGTTCATGGTATGTCGGGTGTACAGTTCACTCTGCACCTCTGTTTGAAGCAGAAAGTGGCACCCCAATTGAGGAAGCCAGCCTGGTATGCATGCACAAGGCCAGAGGCTGCCCAAAAGAAACAGCTCACCATCCTGCAGTTAAAGTCCCCCAGGACCAGCCTGCCCTCTGGGGACCCTGGCATCCCCTATCACTTTCATCAATGAAGAGGCACTGGAGGGTAGCTCTGGAATAGACACACCACTGCCGTCCCAGCCTCTCACTTTCTCCTGTAAACCTCCACAAGCTGATCTCTCCAGCCTCTGTTGCTGGTCCTCCCAATCTGAACCCACCCTCACCAAGCCTTCAGGGGCAATGGGAAGGTCAGAGGCCATGTCAGCACACGCGGTCACGGTGAAGGAGACAGAGATCCACATATAATACAAGGAGTCCCCACATGTGGAGGGAAAATGTCTAGCCGGGATGTGACAGAGGCAAGGCTCAGCAAACACTTGTGGTTAAAAAGGAAATCAGCACCTTTCCCCAAGCAGGTAGACACGCTTTGGTCACAGGACACCCACAGGCGAGCAGCTGCGCATTTGCCCACCCCAGTAGGTGCATGGATACCTATGCCCTGCACGTGTCTGGTTCTGGAAATTCAGCCACCACAGTTTAAAAGGTGATGTGTTTTAAAAGGGTTAAAATGCTAGCAATAAACAATCTACAAAGGAATTACAAAAATGATCCCACTTACAATTGCATCTAAAGCAGCGGTTCTCAACCTGTGGGTCACGACCCCTTTGAGGGTCCAACGACCCTTTCACAGGGGTTGCCTAAGACTGTTGGAAAACACCTATTTCCCATGGTCTTAGGAACCAACATACCGCTCCTCGGTGTAGCAAAATGTAGCAATGTAGTTTACTGTTGTCATATGAAGACTGTTACCCATGCTACACCACGATTCAAGACAAAATTTCATTATTTATTTGTAATTAGAAATAAATATTTCACAATTACATATTGTTTTTGTGATTAATCACTATGCTTTAATTATGTTCAATTTGTAACAACGAAAATACATCCTGCATATCAGATATTTACATTACAATTCATAACAGTAGCAAAATTACAGTTATAAAGTAGCAATGAAAATAATTTTATGGTTGGGGGTCACTACAACATGAGAAATTCTATTAAAGGGTTGTGGCACTAGGAAGGTTGAGAACCACTGATCTAAAGGAATAAAATACCTAGGAATAAATTTGACCAAGGAATGAAAGACTCATACAGCCGAAACTGGTTTGGCTCAGTGGATAGAATGTCGGTCTGGGGACTGAAAGGTCCCAGGTTCGATTCCAGTCAAGGGCATGTATCCTGATTGCAGGCACATCCCCAGTAGGGGATGTGCAGGAGGCGGCTGATCGATGTCTCTCTCTCATCGATATTTCTAACTCTCTATCCCTCTCCCTTTCTCTCTATAAAAAATCAATAAAATATATTTTTAAAAAAAAGAAAGACTCATACAATAGACTCATAAAAACTATAAGACATTGCTGAAAAAAGTCAAAGACCTAAATCTAAATAAATGGGAAGGCATCCTGTGCACATGGATCAGAAAACATAATATTGTTAACATGTCAATATTATCCCAAATGGTCTACACTAGACTCTTAAATGCAATCCTTGTCAAAATTCAACAGAAATGGAGAAGCCAGAGGAGGGAAAAAATGGCGGCGGAGTAAACAGACGCTTCTGGAGCTTTGTCGCTGGGCAGAAGGAGAGAGAGCAGCTGAGAGTCACACTGGGAGTGTTTGGTGGCAAGTTAAGAGCCAGTTATCATCCAGGAGAAGGCGGGGAACTGCTGGACGGGGCTCTCCCAGCCAGGCAGCCCCATTGCCAAGGGGTTTTTGTCCGCCTGAGCCACCAGCACGAACGCGGAGACCGCGCCATCTTTCAGAGGGAGGTAGATGTCTGCAGCCATCTGAAGCCGGCAGCTGCGCACACATCAAGCAGCTGGGGACCCGGGAACCCAGAACTCCGCTCTCCAATCAGCACGGACACGCAGAGGACTCAGAGATCCACAGACACGCATCGGACTCAGAGATCCACGGAGCACACGGTGAGATCAGACTGCGCCTGGGATAAAAGGGAGGTCTGGAAGCTGCGGCTGACGGAGGCACCCCGAGCAGCCGGGGACACAGAGCACGGCTTTCCAGGCAGCATGGACTCGTGGGGGGCGGATTCAGAGATGCGTGCAGCGCGAGGAAGGGTCAGATTTCGCCCGGGGCAGGGTGAGGTCTCCTACCCCCCCCCACCCCCCGCACAACAGAGACGCGAACGCCTTGGGAGCCTGGCTACAGGAAAGCTGCCACTGGAGAGGTTCCCAGAGGTGGTCAGGGCGTGATCCCTAAGTGTGGAGGCAAACCCTTTGAGCTGTTGACGGAGGAGAGCTCTAGAAAACGACTCCTTTTTTCTTTCTTTCTTTCTTTTTGTCTTTCTGGGGGAGAAGGACAGCCTGGGAGTTATTACAGTGTCCCGGCTGCAAAACCCCCACAAACTGGCTTTGAGAACCACAGAGTAGCAGGATCTGAGCACAGCCTAGAGAGGTCCCGTGCTTTGTCTCAGAGATCAATTCTGAAACACTGCCACCCAGTGGATGACACGCAGAATAATAGTGGAAGTGAAGGAGCATCCTAACTTTTTTTTTCCTTTTCCTTTTTTTTTTCTTTCTTTTCTTTTTTTTTTTAATTTTATTTTTCATTTTCACATATTTTAATTAAAAGACTATTTTTTTTCTTTCCGCATCACTTGATTTTTCCTTTTTAACTATTACATTTTTGTTTTAAACTAGTATTATTATTTAATATTAGTACTTTACCTTTTTGGGGAAAAAAAAGTGTCATTTTGTTTTCTATTTATTTTATTTCGGGATTAGAGTTCTACATTCTATTTTCATCTTTCCTTTAGCATAATATTACTCCAACTCAACTCTACCTTTACGCCAAAACCTTCCTCCTAATTTTCCCGATTTTGTTGTCTTAGTTCTCTTTCCCTTTTCCAACTTTAGATTCTCCCTATTCTTTCTCTTTACCTAGTTAAAATTTCACCCCATTTATATATCTAATTCAAATCCCCTACTACAAATCCACACAAACCTCTCTCTTCTTGCCATCACTAGCCAAAAAATTGTTTTTTTCTCTAAGTCCCTTTGTTGCTATTTGCCTAAAAAGTGATTATATCGATTTTTTGAAATTTTTTGTGAGATTCTTTTAGTTTATTCTACTTGTTTTATTTTGCGCTTTGTTTTCTACCTCTCTTTTCCCTCACCTCCCTCGATACCAGATGCTATTTGCAGTTTACATTAAGCTCTAGGTACTGGTTGCTGGCCTTTATTGGGATTGGTGACGGTTCTATTGGAGTTGTCTCTTGACATCTATATTTTGTTCCCCCTTTCTCTCTTATACACTTTCTTTTCTCTCTGACTTTTTTTCTTCCTCTTTCCTTCTCCTTTTTATTTTCTTATTTTATTGTATTTTTTTTTGTTCATTTATTTATCTTTTTTTTTTCTTTTTTTTCTCGCTCTCCCAATTTGATTTGGCATTTCTTTCTTTTCTTTTTTTCTCATTTTCCTCTTCTTCTTTCTCTATTTACCCCTAATTTATCCTTCATTGGTGGTCACCTTATTTGTGATTATTAACATCCTAAATACATTTCTACTCAGCGCCTTGTGTGCTGTACCTGCTCGTGTTGTAGTTTGTGCTTCTCAATCAACTTAGGAGAAAGAACTACATAGCCAGACACCCGGAGAAGAAAGACCATGGGCAGAAAAAGAAACAGCCCACATAAGTCAGAAAGGCAGGTTTGACCAGAAAAGGAAGTAAACGAAATAGAAGCAGAAACAAGCCTGCCAGAGAAAGAGTTCAGAGAAACGATCATAAGCTGGATTAAAAGATTGGAAGACAAATTCGAAAATATGGGTAAGAGCCTAGAAGAAGTGAAAAAGACCCTAGAGGAAGTGACGAAGAGCCAAGAGGAGATGAGGAAGCAGCAAGAAGAAATGCAGAAGAAACTAGAAGAAGTGCAGAATAAACAAGAAGAAATGAACAATGACATCACTGCTATAAAGAACTCAACAGAAAGCAACAAAAGTAGACTAGAAGAAGCAGAGGACCGCATAAGTGAGCTAGAAGACACGGTAGGAAAAAATACCCAAGTACAGCAGCTTCTAGAAAAAAAAAGTTAAAAAGCAAGAGGAGAGCCTAAGGGAACTTTGGGATAACATGAAACAAAACAACATCCGTATAATTGGGGTTCCAGAAAGAGTGGAAACTGAACAAGGATTAGAGAACATGTTTGAACAAATAATGACAGAAAATTTCCCCAGTATAGAAAAGAAAAAATCCCCACAAATCCAAGAAGCTCACAGAATTCCAAGCAAAATGAACCCCAACAAACCGACACCAAGGCACATTATAATTAAATTGGCAAACACCGACGACAAAGTAAGAATACTAAAAGCAGCCAGAGAGAAACAGAAAGTTACCTACAAAGGAACTCCCATAAGACTAGCTACTGACTTCTCAACAGAAACTCGTCAGGCTAGAAGGGAATGGAATGAAATATACAA
>PVJN01031217.1:0-25064 GCA_004026805.1 Lasiurus borealis
AGCCTCCCACACACACACGCACACACGCGTCTACAGACTGTCTGAAATCTCTCTCTATCTCTCTCTATCTCTCTCTCTCCACACACACACACACACACACACACACACACATGCACACACGCGTCTACAGATAGCGACAGGCGAACGTCTGTGAGCGGGAGTGGAGCCAGTGAGGTCGGTGCAGGTGCCTTTGGTCTTCCAGGTTTGATTCAGGTGCAGGCCATGAGGCTTGGTGTCAAAAAGTGCTTTTTTCAAAGCTTCTACCTGGAAACCACCTGATGGGACGGGAAAGCTGGTGTGTGTGTGTGTGTGTGTGTGTGTGTGTGTGTGTGTGTTTCTTTTGTGCCTCAAAAAGAGCAATTTCCTTTTTTAAAATGTGCATGTTTTCACCTTCTCGGGTCAAAATGCCCAGGATCTTCGCTGGGGCGTGGGGCCCGAAGGTGTCGGGGACTGACTGCCTGGGACCAGCCCCGAGGCCGGTCCTTGCCCGCCCCCTCTGCGCAGCTGCTGTGAGGCTGAGGATCGTTCCAGTAACTAACAGGGAACGGGGATGGCGTCTAGAGGGCTTGTCGGCAACATTTAAAAACCAATAGAGTTTATACTTCTGCGCTATCATTCCTTATTGATTAGAGTAATCAGGATAAAAAGCTAGCCGGGCTCGGAGAACTTCAGCGGCATATCATTAAAGATAAGAGTCCGTTAATTCTGGAGCCGGGGTAATGTGGCTGGAATGAAGGGTTCATTTGCATGAGATGCTGAGCCCAGGAACAAGGGGACAAAAATCACTAATTAGGATTGCAGAATGCCGCGGTCTCGGCAAGCACCCTTTCCAGGGCTCCGAGGCGGAGGGGATCGGCGGGGGCGGAGGCTGCGGCGTTTATGTAAATCTGGGCAGCCTGTCTTTGTGGCAGGTGCTCATCACCCAGCTCTCCAAGCCACCCTTCCCGGCTCCTGCCGACCTGGGTGGGATGCGGGTCAGTGAGGTCGAATCCACTCCTTCCCTGCCCATTCCACTCCCAACCCCCGTGTCCACAAAAGGAGGCTCCCCCACCCCTTAAGTGCGCTCTTGGTGAGGCAGTTGAGTGTGTCCTCTGGCCTGTTCGGGTCGCCGCCTGGGAAGTGCGGGTTGGGGGGGGGTGAGCACAGGGGGGTTCAGACACTGGCCCCTCAGGAGAACTCTGGGATCCTCAGAGGAGGTCCAGGTCTCGGGGCCAAAGTCCTTGTTGACTCCCAACCTGATGACCATGACCGCCCCCTCTTTCTTCCTTACGCACAGGCAGTGCCGAGCGGTGTGCCCAGATGTGTCCGGGTGTGCAGGAATGTGTGCCCCGGGGGTCCGTGTGCACGCGGCGAGTCCGGTCTGTGTCAGGGTGAATGTGTTGGGTAAGCTTGCTCCTGCCTGCGTGTGCCCGGTGTGAGGACCTTCGTGTAGCTGGCATGCAGGGTGTGCCACGTGCACCCTTGTGATATCGGCTGTGGTGGGTGCGGGAAGGGGTGGGCGGGTGGCAGCCTGGAGAGGTTCCCTGGCGGGAGAAGCGCTCCAGACTTCACGGGTTTGGGGGCTGAAGGGTGAGGCGGCCGCTGCAGCACGAGGCCCAGGAGGGCGCAGGAGCGCAGGCTGCACCTCCGAGGCCTGGAGGAGGTGGAGGAGGCGGGATGGAGAGGGGAGGCGGGGAAGCCAGCCGGGGGCGGCGGGGAGAGGGGAGCCTTCTTGCCCAGCGTGGCCCCTTCCCTCCGTCCCTCGAGCGCACGGGTGAAGCAACCTCACCTCCGCCGCCCGGGGAAACAAAGTATCCAAACGGCCCCCACGGCCGACTCAGTGAGACACCGGGGCCCGGGGCGGCCGCTGGGCGAGCGAAGATTGCACATCCTGCCCCGGACCGGTCCTATCTCTGCCCAAGGGAGGAGGGTGGGGGGACAGGTCCTCTGCATCTCTCCCAGGCCTGGGGCTGGGGAAGGCGCGAGGGGCGCGGCTCCGGCCCCCCCCCCTCCCGGCCTCGCTCCCCCTCCCAGCGGCCTCGGACTCTAACTTCGCCTCTCACGTGGCTGCGGCGTAAAGGGACCCAGACTCGTGTGCGACGAGTGTAGGTGTCGGCGCGGGAGGGGGCAGTGTGTGTGCACAGGCCTCCCCGCGTCTGCTCCGCGAACCTCACGCCCCACCCTCAGCCCAGAGCCACGGGGCAGGGCTTGCCTGCGGGGCTCCCGGGACTTGGCGCCTCGCACCCGCACCCGCACCCGCGGGCAGGCCTCGCCACACTGAGGCCCAGCGCGCGCAGGGTGGCGAGGGCCTTGGGGTGCAGGGGCCGCCCGCACTCCCGCGGGACCCAGGTGGGTTCCGCCCCGGGCGGCCGCCTCCCGGGAGGGGCGCGCAGTTTTGGTCTCCTGCCCCGCCCCCACTCCTCTCCCCGGGGATTACTTTTGTCTCCAGGCACCGCCCGGGCTCCCTCCCCACTCACCCAGCCAGCCAGCCACCCACCCACACCCACCCCGGGCCGGCCTCCCCCTACAGAATAAAGTCAGTCTGTATTTAATGGTCCCGGCGGATGTGAGGGGATTTGGCCGCGGCGGAGGGGAGGCCTCGGGCTCTCAGGGAGCGCTCCCTGCGTCGTGCGAGCCTAACCAACCCGCCACGACCCCATATTCTTGTGCGGGTGTCTGACTCGCATGACAAGCGGGCTGATTCCTTCAGGACATAGCTGGGAAATGTAGTGGGTGATAATAGAGATTTCTCTTTCATTTTTTACGCTTGACTTGGTTATTGTTGCCTTTCTTTTCCCGTGATTCCTTTCTGAGGATTAGCTCTGACTTCCCCACTATTGGCGGTCAAAGTGGCCCCGACTCGGGATGACAATTGACGGGGATCAAGGGATTGCCCATTCTGTGCCTCTAAGAACGGATTCGTGCCAGAGAAACTCATCAAGTGGAGGCGGAGAAGAAAGACCGTTTCGGGGGTAAATGTATTCATTGAGCGGGGGTTCTCCCAAATTGCTTCTAAGTTTTTTTAATGGAAAGTAACGATTGCAGCAATCAGCGGCTTTTTGGCGGATTACAAATCTTGGAGGGAGCGGCGGGCCCGGCGCTGAAAGGCGCCCCCGCCTCCGCGCGGGGCAGCCGGTTCACAGGAGCTGGGGCGCGGGGGGGGGGAGGTCCCCGAGGGAAGGGTCCCGTCTCCAGACAAAGGCAGGAGGGGGGCGAGCCCAAGAGGCGCGCCCCGGGAACTAAACGAGGTGTTACCCACCCGGGAGGGAGCTCCCCACGGAGGACAGGGCGAGGGCAGGGCGCAGGCAAGGGTGCCCAGAGAGCCCAGCCCCACCTCTATCACCGGGTGAGCTCCCAGCAGCTGGAGAGAGGCACCGAGCAGCTGCCGTGTAAGGGGGAGCAAGGGAAGGCGCGACCGAGGCCCACTTCCACCCGGGACCTGCGCTGGGGAGCTTCCCGTTTTAGGAAAGTCTCATTGTGCAAACTGGAACCAAAGTATAGACCCCTCCCAGCACCCATCCATCCACGCACGCACACACACCCTCCCGGGAAGAGCCTCCCTCCCAGGTGTTGCTGGCTGCAGGAGGGGGGGAAGGCTAGTCGGGGGCGCGATCCCCGCCCCCACAGGCTTTGGTCTGGCTCGCACGTCCCCGCTGCCCCCCTGAGACCCAGCGCGCGCGCCTCCGCGGAACCCAGGTCTGCAGAGTCCGAGGCCGCCGCGCCCCCCACCCGCCCGCCCCAGGACGCGGGGAGCCGCCTTAGAAAATGCGCGCGGGAGGGACGCGAGGGCAGAGGCCCCGCGCTCTTCCCACAGAGGCTGAGCTCAGCGGGCGGAGGCCTCAGGCGGCCGCATTCAGCCTGACTTTTTTATACTTTTTTTTTTTTTTTTAAAGAGAGTATGTCTTAGCAGGGGGGTGGGAGGTGTGTTTTTTCGCGCCGACTTCTTGAAAGCTCTCTGAAGTAAATAAGGGGAGCAGGGAGACAAGGGTGGGGACGAGGAGGAGAAAAAAGAAAGACTCTCCCCTCTCCTCCCCGCCACCCCTCCTCGAGTTTAAAAAGAATAAATCCAGCAGCAGGCAAGTCTGCAGCCCAGAAGGTTTAACTTTTTTTCTTTGCAGCTTGTCAATGCGACCATTGCTTTGATGGGAGGCTCCTCAAGGTGACACATTTCTGAACTTCACCCCTTTTCAAGCTAACTCCCTACCTCCTTGTTAGTGGCCAGCTCTGAACTTCTGCAGCGTGTTTTTGTGTGAGTCAAGGCTCATTCACAGGCGCTTTTGTGGGCCTCTCCTCCTTTCAGGCCTCAGCGTGTTACACCAATTAAAGGGCGACGTGCTGTAAATGTAATGGGCCGGGCAGCGATTGTTTCTGACAAGCAACAAAACACATAGATCCACCCCTTAGATTAGGCCGTTGAAGGGGAGGTTGAGGCCGGTCAGTTTACTGAATAGTTTGTGAACTGTAATTCTGAGGACTCATGTGAGAAAAAAAAAAGTCTCTTCCCACCTCCTTCGCCTTGCTCCCCCTCTCCGTTAGCTAAAGAGAAAGAGAGAAAGCAAGAAAGGAAGAGAAAGAAAAAGAAAAAGAAAGAAAGAAAGAAAGAAAGAAAGAAAGAAAGAAAGAAAGAAAGAAAGAAAGAAAGGAAGGAAGGAAGGAAGGAAGGAAGGAAGGGAGAGAGAGAGAGAGAGAGAGAGAGAGAGAGAGAGAGAGAGAAGAAAGAAAGAAAGAAAGAAAGAAAGAAAGAAAGAAAGAAAGAAAGAGAAAGAAAAAAGAGAAGAGAGAGAGAAAAAAAACAAGTGACACCCACGGGGCAGAACAGGGTCACCAGAGATAAAACCTGGGTTGGGGGCTTGTCCAGTCATTTGCACAGTCCCAAAAGCCCCTTCAGTTCTTTCTCCACCTTCCTTACTCTTTGAAGTTGGCCCTCAGTTTTACTGGCCACTGTGGCCTTCCCCCAACATTAGACTTGAGATGAGGGGAAAAGTGAGGAAAAGTCAGGTTTCTTGGAAAATTCCTTTGGCGTTTGATCTGTCCTCCTGGGGCACAGCCTCCCCCCTCATCCCTTTCCCGCTTCCCCTCAGGCCTCTGATGCCAGCACTCTGCCTGGGCTCTCTCCATGCTGCTGGGATTTCCTCCTCCTTTCCATCGTGGCTTCTGCAACTCTTTGCCATCACCTGGACTTTCAAGAGCCCATTTCAGCTGGAAAGAAGAGGTTTAGAGGTTTAGAGGCTCCGCTTCCTCACAAGTTCTGAAGCCCAGACAAGAGAAATGAGTCGTGTAATGTCACAAAACAAGTAGCTGAGTTCCAATCTGCCACCCCACCCCCATAAACACCCACCCTCCCACAAATCACTGCCCCACCTCCCCAAACTGCCTTTTAAATACCATCACTCCCCACCTCCACCACTCCATGCTCAGCTGAGGCTTTGTGTCTGTGGTCCTGCCCTCACTCTCCTGCTCTCCCATTCTGCACACCGCGCATCCCCGGCCTGGCTCCATTCAACAGGTAGTTGTTGAACACCAGGTACGTACAGAGAATGAATGTTTTGTCTTTTCCCGGAAACTTCCCAGCCACTCTTTATTTATTTTCTTTTTGAGTTTGGTTTTTTACCCCAGCCACTCTTACTCAGTCCCCTCCCCCCTCAAACTCTTCTACCTGGAATTCCACCGTCTCACCCTTCACGCTCTTCTGGGAAATCTCCTATGCATACGTCAAGACCCTGCTCAAATGGCCCTTCTGTGAAGACATCTCAGGGTGTAACAACCCCAGGGAAGGAAGGAGGTTTAGCCTTATTGTGGACTTTAGCAAAGCCCCAGTGCGAGGGAGCAGAGGAAGGTGGGAGAGAGGTCTGACCTCCGACAGCCTTGTGAGTCACGTCAAGAATTTTGGATTTCACCTTAGAAGCAATAGGAAGCCACTGGACAGTTTTAGGCAGTGGAAGTCCCTTGCTTTGAGAAAATAACTTTTGTCCTTGTCATCTTTGTGTCTACTCCTAGCCCAGTGTCGGGCACATAATGCTCAAGAACCAGTTGCTGAGTGTGTACCCCAAAATTCATTAAAAGCATACCCTCCAGGCCTTCCTCAACTGATAATCTGGCTAACCAGGTAATAAGTGCCAGGATGGCAGGAATGGAGTCAGGGTGTTTTCTCAACAGAGCCTAATTAATACTAGCTCCATGCTAGGAATAGAGTACACACTTGTCCACTGACTAAAGGTATGCAAGGAAGAGAACTTCAGGAACCCCAATACTTCATGTCTTTGCTAATCCTAATAGCCTTAGCTTGGGAAACATTTTGTAAACCACTCTGAATCCACGGTTTCTTTATCAACAAAATGGGGATAATGCCACGTACTACCTGGGTTATAGGGACTAAACAATACCATTTGTATGAGAATTACTTGATTGCCAAGGAATACCTTAGTGAATAAAATTAGTGCATGCCCTGGGGCCCTGCATGCAAGAGCAATGGTGAGGGGGTCACTTTAAGCAAACAGGATCCTGGGAGAACTCCTCTGACTCCCAGCAGCCTTCCCCTCTCTTGCTGTTGGCTCTGAGCCCAGCTAGTCCCACATCTTCCCCCAGGGCGTGTCACCGCTGCTGACACCCTTCACACTTGGCTCCCTGTGCTTATGCTCTAAGGAGCCTGTTTCAAAGAAGCCCGAATTCTCTTGTTACACGTAGAGGACTGCACTTGGAGTGGGGATAACTACATTCTGGGTCGCCATGGCAGAAATTACACCGACTCTGATTCCTACTAAACCAGGCTAAAGAAGCCCTCCTGGCAAGAGCAGCCGGGGCCCACCAGCCCCCTGGCTGCTCATCAAACTCTACTGCCCAGTGACTGTGGGGTTTTTGTCCCGGAGGCCCAAACTTCCTTGGGGATAAAACGTGAGTACCAGAGCGGAGACTGCTGACTTGCTGGGGGATGCTCATGTGTGTGTGTGTGAATGTGTGTGTGTTCCAAACCACCTTAGCTAACCTCTGACAAACATTGTGGGGAAAGAACCCCCCAAAAGGAGAGGGGAGATGTTTTTATTTAAGTTTCTACATCCAAATCAAACTCCATCTTGTCTGTTTGTTAATCCTCACCCAAGGATATTTTCTCATTGATTTTTACAAAGAGCGGAAGGGAGGAGGAGAGAACACAGAGAGAAACACCAATGTGGGCCAGGGATCAAGCCTGCAACCAAAATATACACCCTTGACCCGAATCAAACCCTTGACTCTTCAGTCTGCTGGCTGAGGCTCTATCCATTGAGCCAAACCGGTTAGGGCCAAACTCCTTTTTAAAAACATTCAAGGACAGAAAGGAGAGAGACATGGGCTTCTGATGTTTCCCTCCCCTGCCTTCATCTGAACATTGTTGAACCTCAAGGAGCAGGCACAGAAGCTAATGTTTGTCAAACTCTGAAGCCAAGTCAGCCAGCCAACCTGCCAGGGAGAACTCCAGAAGCAGGAGGGGGCCTTCACGTCCTCCCTGTGGTAACGGCTTTTGTGTGGGGGCCAAGTGGATGGCAAGCCAGAGGCCTGCCCTGTGGAGACTAACATGGGACCAAATGCTTCCTTAGAGACCTGCCCTCCAACCTGTGTGTGTGCACTGCTAAATCCTCACCCCACGCTGGCACAACAAGAGCTACCTTTCCTGGTTCCTTTTTTTTTAAAATATGTTTTATTGATTTTTTACAGAGAGGAAGGAAGAGGGATTGAGAGTGAGAAACATCGATGAGAGAGAAGCATTGATCAGCTGCCTTCTGCACACCTCCTACTGGGGATGTGCCTGCAACCAAGGTACATGCCCTTGACTGGAATCGAACCTGGGACCCTTGAGTCCGCAGGCCGATGCTCTATCCACTCAGCCATACCGGTTAGGGCTCTCCTGGTTCTTATGCTGCATAATTTTTTTAGCCACAGGAACCTAAGTTGCTTCAGCTCAGTGACATTTTAAGTGGTGTCAGTCAAGGACTACACTTTCTTCATATTCTCTTGCACCAGTTTCCTCACAGAAAATATTTGTCAGACAATCTCCTCCCCAGCTGAGGGAGTGGAGAGCAACTCTGTAAGCTGGGGGTGCAGAGCAGTGGAGAGTGGCCCCAATGAGCAGTACCAGAGGGAGCAAAGGTCTGGAGAAACTTCCCTGATACGAAGTCGCTGAGGATGGACCAAGCCTCCTCTCTCTGGAGAAAAGACTAGCAAACACGGTCTACAGTGCCACTGGAGGGAAGGTGGGAGAGGCAGGAACCTAAGCAAGTGAATGCCATTACATCTGGAAAAGAATAAGCTAAATTAGGATTCTATCCTTGGGCCTGTTCCAGGAAATATTTGTGAAAACTTGGTTGAAAGAATGCCACCATCCAAACCCTGGTTTTGCTGTTTTAGAAAAGCCCTGTTTTCTTTGCAGTTTCTGATTTTGTTTGTGCTACTGGTGTGTGACCTCTTAATTTAATTTTGTGTATTTTTTTTGTTTGATTGTTGTTGTTTGCTTATACAAATCGATCGCCCTGGAAAGTTTTTGCTGCCATGGTGCAGCAAAGACAGGGGAAATGTAGAACATTCATAATTATATATTGTGCACCTAATTCATTTAATTAGTAGTTATCAAGCCTCCTTAACGATTCATAGCCACAAACTGGTTTTACATTTGAGGACATCAGCCTGCTTCGGAGATCACTTATGAGTATCTCAGTGATGCAGAAAGAGGGAGAGTGTTCTTAGTGGTCGGAGGTTAGAACCCACCAACACACTTCTCTGCTGCCTTCTGCCTCTGCCTTGGCCTCAGCGGAGCCACTGAGGTTGGTGCCTAGTCAGTGATGCACTGTCCAGTTTACCCAAAGAGCCAACCGATGGGAAGGAAGATGGAAAATTTAACGTTTCGAACAATTTTTGGCTTTTCAGTACCTTGCCTGAGCTAGTAAAGAAAAAACTCCAAGGTTTCTTCAGTGTCTCTTCTCAAGGCATGCTGTTAACTCTTTGAGAGAACTCGCAGACTGTGGAAAATGTTACACATGTGGGAACAGAAACTAAATTTGGTACATTTTTTGGTCATATGCCATTTTATGGTGGATGGAATTCAGGGCTGTTGTGTACCGTTACATAGGTCGAACTCTGCACAATGAGAGAGGGATGCATTCAATCAGACTGAATGGAATCAGGTCTCAAGCTTATCGAGGCGGGGGTGAGGACAGAGGGGCCCCTCCCATGCTAGTGATCTTTATTTCACCAACTTAAAACTGCCATAGATTAGATGTTTTAAATAATGTATTTTTGGGGGGATGAAATGACAACATTTTAAGCTCTGGACCCAGACACCTTGGGTCTAAACTCTGTCTCTGTCAATTACTAGCTGAGTGACCTTGGATAAATTGCTTAACCTCTGTGTCTCAACTTCTCATCTATGAAATAATCTTGCCTAATAATAGACAAACATGTAAATTGACCATACCTCTGCTATGCCCACCAGCCAATCAGGAAGGAATATGCAAATTAGAAGGACAAAGATGGTGGCCGCCCAGCTGCTCCAGGCGAGGGGTGGCTGGGTGGGGCAGGATGTCTGCTATGAGAGGGAGGGGGGAGTGGCACCTGGAGGGAACTACAGGACCAGCACTCAAGCTGCAGGGGAAGATGAAGACAGTAGACTCCAGTCAGAGGAAAACAGTGCTGGAAGCCAAGGGAAGAGGCCTATTGCACAAATCTCTTTGTGCACTGGGCCTCTAGTAGATGAATAATATTAAATAATGAGAAACCACTTCCTAGGTTGGTGAGGATTAAAAGACTTAATACATGTAAAGACCTTAGAATAGTGTCTGCCACATAGTAATCGATCAATTAATATTAGCTATCATTATCATTATCCTTCTATATGTTAAAAAATATGTGCACTTCTCTCTCATTTTGGAAAGGAATAGAAATTCAAGGTTTTCCACTGTTCTGTTTAGAAAAGAGTAAAGGGCCTGCATAGGTTGGCAGAAAGAGTGTAGTCACTCAAGTAGGATAAAATAGGTTTGGTTCTCTTGTAACCACTTATTTTGACCTTGACCATGTCCTCTACGGCTACAGTCCCTTCATAAGCAAACTGAGGATGGGATTAAACACAAAACATGGAAAGTGTCCAGCACACTGCCTGACTTTTAATAGGCTCTCAAAAAGTATTGGCTATTGTCAGATTTAAGTTAAGGCAAGACATGGCATTTGAATACCATAATACTCAAAGTCATTGAGGGTATCTCCAGCATTGGTAGAAAAAAAAAAACTCTCCCCTGCCGCCAGCCAAGGCAGTGATCTAAAAATCTTTATGTGGGAAAAAAATAAAAAATAAATAAAAACTTTCATGTTCAGGCCATAGCCCTCTTCTAGACTGCTAGATCTTGGTGTTTGTCTTGCTTCTCCCACCTCATCCTAGTCTCTGGTCAAAGAGACACTTGCAGAGACTAAGGAAACTGGTCAAGGAGGATGAAGCCTCTCCTCACTCCTTTTTGATGTGTGAGGGATTTTGTAGTACCAGTTCCTTGTCAGCTCCTTGAGGGAAAAGAACATGTCTGTTTCTGTTCAATCATATAGTCCCAATGTCTTTGTCTTATGAGGAATTTAATTAAAAAAAACAAAAAACACCTAACCTCGGTTTAATAGTTAATGAGATTAGGATCTGCACAGATTCAGTCCAATATCCTATATCTTGTACATGGAGAGCCTTAGCACCATAAAAGTCATTCGACATTTATGGAGCAAGTCCTATATGCCAAAGACTGAAATAATTTATGCTTTAAATTTACTAATTCATTTCACATATAAATTTAAAGTAATTATCCCCAAGGTTTGTTTTAAAAAGTGGGGGGGGGGGGGGCAAGCATCACCACCTCCATTTCCTCTTTGTCATATGAGGAAAAGAGGGCTCAGAAAGGTTCCGTGAGGTGCCTGGGGTTCTCTGCAGTACAGCTGGCAGGAAGGGAATGTTCTGATCCCTAATCCACATCTGTTTCTCCTTGGGATCTCTTCCACTGGAACTGCTATTTGAAGTCATGACTTGCATGTCACCAAGAGGGAGCAAATATTGTCAGTCTTAGAAAGAGAAGAAAATAAATGTTTTAGAAGTATTTTCCAGTGAAGTTATCTTACTATATAACAACCCAGGGTTCTAACAGCCAAAATGACTGAAGGCTCCACTGACTGCCCACTGCTGTGGGTGCCATGACCCAGCACTGACTGCCAAGGGGCTGTGGATCAGGCCTGAAAAGAGGCCTAGAGAGAGAAGCTGGGTGTGATCCGTAGCCTCTGTGACAGCTCTTGATCAGCCCTTGCCTCTCTCTCTCTTTCTCTCAGGCCCTGGCCAGCAGCCCCACCTCTCTGATCAGGCTTATTAATAGGTCCAAAGATGCTGACTGGCATAGAAACCAACCAATCAGAACTAATACTGGGTGAAGTGCAAAGGCAGAACCTAAGGTGGAGCTGAGGTGGGATTTTTTAAGGGCAATAGCTGTTTGGTATAAGGTATAAGTAAGTGTTCCAATTTTTTAATGACCAGTTTGGCAGTATAGTGCATATAGCTGGCTATCAGTCCAGATGTAGGGATTATATATTTTTGTCTGCCAAAAGCATCTCTTCCTGATGAAAAAGGCTTTACCCTCCCCCTATCATTTAAGCAATCCTATCCTATATAATCTATCTGTCCTACTAAAAGGGTAATATGCTAATTAGACCAGGTTGACTGGCCATCTTTCAGACGTCTGACTTCCTTCCAGACAAAGCGATGGTGGTGGGGGCCAAGTCAGAGGCCGTTAGTGGTGATCAGGCCAGCAAGGGAGACAGTTAGGAGTGACCAGGCCCATAGGGAAAAACACAATCCCTAAATCAGCAGTTGAACATGCCCCTAGGAGTCCCTGATTGGAAGGGTGCAGGCTGGGCTGAGGGACCTCCCTGCCCCCCCCCCACACACACACACGAATTTCATGCACCAGGCCACTAGTCCATATATAAAAGCCCAACTGACTGTTATGACTGAACTGAATGATGGGTCACCAGTTGCTGACCACCATAGCAGCAGACTCTCAATGCAGAAGCTGCTCTCTGGTGGTCAGTGCACTCCCACAGCCAACCATCCAACAGTCATTCGTAGATGACTTGCTTCTGGGTTTCATTCATAGCACAGCAGCTTCCTTGCTGCAATCTATTGAAAGTTAGCCCTTGACACAAGGATTTGTCTCATTCCCATCCTCACCCTTCCCTGGGGGCCGCCTGCCTACTGTGGTGGTGGCACAATGGTAAGGTAAGGAGGGGCAGGAGGTGGGGAACCTCAAGGTGGCAGGGCGCCAATGACATTGGTGTTTGTTCCTTCCATACCTGGCCTGGTGACTGTCACCTGCTCTCCTAACCCGTTGGGGCCTTTGGGCCCTGGGCTGGGACAGGGAACTGGGCATGGGTGGTGGTGGAAGCAGCCCCCTTCCCAGGAGGACCAAGGGCCGGCTCCCTCCTTGTGTCCAGTGGCCAACCTCTCACAGTCCCTTCCCCCCTGCATGAATTCCTGCACCAAGCCTCTAGCCTATATAGATGAATATGCTAATTGTACCTCCAACTGTTCAACCGTTCGACCAGTCGCTATGATATGCCCTGAACTCCAGGGGGCAGATGCTCCGACTGGTAGGTTAGCTTGCTGCCGGGGTCTAGCCCATCGGGACTGGGCAAGATGGGCCAGACTTGCCCTGGAACCCTCCTGCAGTCCCTCCCCAACCCTGATTGTGCACTGGTGGGTCCCTCAGCCTGTCCTGCACCCTCTCACAATCCAGGACCCCTCAGAGAGCTGGTTTCATCCCTGTCCCTACAGGCCAGGCCAAGGGATCCCACTGGTGCACAAATCCATACACGGGCCTCTAGCTTTTAATAAAAGCATTTTCTGATTAACACAAAGCTTTTATCAGAAAATGAGTTTATATACTTCACACCTCAGTATATCCATTAATCTAAATTTAAATCTATATAGAACTTAAAATAGGGAAAAAACAAGGTATTTTTGGATATTTCTAATAATCTGAATAGAAAATTTCAGCATGCCTTTCCTTAGTAGATGCTTGATAACATACACCCCTTCCCAGGCACATCCCACCCGTGGTGGCAGAGAGATGGGCAGACCTGCCCACTAAACTAGCACAGGGCCTCCGAGAAAGAGTAGGGACTACCTGTAGTTTTCCAAGAAGCCCAGCTATATTCCCTGATATCCATCCAATAACCAGCAGCCCTCCCCCAGGATATATGTAAGTTTGAATGGGTCTTGTATCCTTATAACCAAATTTGCTTTGATTAGGGCAATGATGACAAAGGCTACCCTCAAGATGAACTGGATGAGAAACGGTGGAGAGTCTGAATGATCAGATGTCCTGGGGAAAACTGCAATGCCAGCTAAGTCTGTTTTGCATCCTTCAATCTCCCCCACCTTCCTCAACTTCTTAACTACTCCCCCCACTCCTGTCCTACACCCCCACTGACCTTTGCTCCTGAAAGGTCTTAACCGCTGCACTCGTCTTACGCCTGTCCCTTTTGGCTTACTGATGGCTGTCTTCTCTCTTTGTTCTCACACGAGGAAGAGAGAGCTTGTCTTTCCCTCTTCTTATAAAGGTACCAGCCCTATTGGATTAGCGCCTTACTCGTATGACTTCATTTAACCTATATCACCTCCTCATAAGCCCTATCTCAGCATATAGTCACAGAAGGGATTAGGGCTTCAACATAGGAATTGGGGACAGGGAGGACACACACAATTAGTCTTCAATGCTCCCTCAAAATCCATGTTCTTCTCACAAATACTTGTACTTTATTTCAACAGCCCCAAAAGTCTTACCTCATTGTGCCACCAAGCTAGTGTGTAAAGTCTCTTCTAAATATCATCTGAATCAGATAGGATTGAGACTCTAGGGAAAGCAAAATTCCTCTCCTGCTGCAAACCTGTGAAAGCAGACAACTTAGGTGGCACCATACATAGTTATCATCATATTGCTCCTCCTGCATTTTACTGTAAGTAGTAAGGAAGATGAAAGGTTCCAGTCCAAATAAAGATTTTATTTTAAACATTGGTGACAAAGAGAGCGATGGCTTATGTTTCATAATGTGTGCACTTTAATTTTATGCACTTTTAATCATTTAGCTGACTTTTTAAAATATATTTTTATTGATTTTTTTTTTACAGAGAGAAAGAGAGAGGGATAGTTAGAAACATCAATGAGAGAGACATCCTGCCACCTCCTGCACATCCCCTATAGGGATGTGCCACAACCAAGGTACGTGCCCTTGATGGGAATCAAACCTGGGACCCTTGAGTCCGCAGGCCAACGCTCTATCCACTGAGCCAAACAGGTTAGGTTGATTTTTTTTAATATTTACCACTTTTTATTCTGGGATATCAGGGGCACATCATTCTAATTCCCCTCAGTCTGTGGGCACGCCCAAGAAAGGAGGAACGAGGACTCCACTGAAGGAGCTGCTGGCAGAGTCTGTGTGGCAGCTGCTGTCCCAGAGCCCTGATCTGTGTTGGAGCTCAGCTTGCTGGGGGGGTTGGAAGGAGGGAGGGCTGGATGATAAGAGAAACTCCTCTCCACCCTGGCAGAGGAAGGAGCCAGAGCCGGGGTGTGGGTGGAGTCACCAATATGACTATATATTTAGGATAGTAGTTCTGGTCTTTCCATCAGGGATGGTAAGAGTGGAGAGAGAGGCATAGCATCTCTTACCCACTCTGCCATGGGGTGAACAAGGCAAACCAAAATGGCAATGTCCTGTCTGAGTGAGCTTTTGGACAGTGTTTGCTCAATCCAGTGAGAGACAGAAGTACCTAGCAATGCCTTCCTTGCACGGTGGCAAAGAAGGGCTACATTATACTGGACCAGATTTTGCCATGAAGTTGTGCAAAAACTCCCAACTCCTTAAAAAGATACTGATTGCTTAAAGAGAATTTAGTGATAACTTGTAAAATCATGGAGCCAACCCTGAAATGTTATAAATAAGTCCCACAATACAGTTTCAGTTTGGGAAGACGGATGATGATGGTTGTACATTGGGAATGTACTTCATGCCACTTTACATTTCAATTTTTTTTTTTTTAAGTTTCACATTAGCCCTGACCAGTTTGGCTCAATGGAGAGAGCATTGGTGTGCAGACTGAAGGGCCCCAGGTTCAATTTCAGTCAAGGGCATGTACCTTGGTTGCAGGTATATCCCCAGTGGGGAGTGTGCAGGAGGCAGCTAATCGATGTTTCTCTCTCATCGATGTTTCTAACTCCCTATCCCTCTCCCTTCCTCTCTGTGAAAATCAATAAAATAAAATAAAAGTCCCATATTAAAAAATAAGGCATTTCATACTCAGAATTAATGCCATCTTTAAATATATAATACCAAAATTAAAAGCCCGAAGGCGTTAGTAACTGTCTACATCAGAAATTCTAGGTTCAAATACACCCTCCCCAAACACCCAGACTTGCTATTCGCAGGGTTGTTCTCAAGATGGCAAAGAGCTCATCAGACAAATGTTCCCTTAGTTGAGCTGGTCTGTTAGTGGCAGAGCAGGGATAGGGGAGGGAGACAGGAGAAATCTCCCTGAAAGCAATGAAAACAGGCTGGGCTGCCCACCAGAGCCAGCCACCCCCCCACTCTGCAACAGCCAACAGCCTTCATGCAGAGTGAGTGCAGGACAGGGCCAGGCGCTCAGAGCTCCAAGTCACCTCCCCAAGAAATGCTGCCCATCCAGCGCCCAGGCGGCCCTCAGGGGGGCGGCAGGTGCTGAGCTGCAGGGGAGATCTGGGGAGACCGTCTGGCCCTCAGCGGCCCACCTCTGGGGCCTCCCCACTAACTCCCAGGGCCTCCTGTGATTGCGAGGCTGGAGCAGCAGCCTCCCTCCCGCTCCTCAGCCTCCAGGTTCAATAGGATTACATCATGGGGCAAGTATGCGGGGCAGCCTGAGAATCAAAGCCGTCACAATCAGCGGCTGGTTAACTGTAATGTTGCTGAAACACATCCTTCCCACCCCCTCCTCCTGCCCCTCTGCCCACCCCAGCCTCTGCTTTTCGTACCATTAAGGGTAGCATTATTGGGGAGAGGAAAATCTGATCAAAACTGTCGACCGCCAATGGCAGATTTTCTATGGATTCTATAAAGGCCACCTTAACGATTTCCCTAATTAATGGATGACATCTTTGGCTGAAGGAGAGGCGATGGATTCTACTCTGTCTTCGTCTTTGTTAACCTTCTAATTAACTTTCCTAGGTCACCCAGGTCTCCCAAACCTAAAAAGTGAAGAGGCCCATTGTGTGAGGAGCAGTAAACTTACTTTTTCTGCTCAGGCACTTAAAAGAGAGAATGATTATAGGCCGAGAAAAATAACTTCATTTAAAAGCTTTGTAGCCCCTGAGAATGCATAGGTCCCTCCCTTAGAAAATAATTGAAACACCTTTTATACCAATATTTCTATGCATAATACAAACAAATTAGCAAAATGCCTCTAAATTCAGCAGCACTTTCAAATTACCTTTTTTGGAATGTAAGCCTCTGCAAGTCAACAAAAGGAGTGGGGTTTAGAGAGAACATTGCAACTGCCACAGCCAGCAGCGTTATGCAGCATGAGTGCCGGCCAGGGCCAGGGACTTGGATAGCTCCATCACCTCCCCAAAACATGCTGCAAGCAGGCTCCCCTGGCCCAGGCGGGGTGCGCTGCCTGGGGGACCCAAGGACTGTTAGCAAATGAAGAGGTCTTTTACTGGATAGAGTTATCTTTGAGGCGTTCAGAAGCATTTTAATGGTCTTAGTGAAAATAGAAACTATGATTATAGAAAAGTCAGAAAGTAAAATTAAACCTGCTGTGATCAGTGAAATTGGTAAAGCAGGACAATAGTAGTAGTAGTAGTAGTAGTAGTAGTAGTAGTAGTAGTAATGATGATGATGTAAGATATAATCGGGTTGGAACTTTAGTGTTGGTAGGTTTGTCAGACTATACGGATGAGTTGAGGCTGCCTCTCTGACCAAGCTGAGCAGACACCCAAGGGGAGAGCAGGCGCTCAGCCTAAAATGGTACAGAGATGGAGGCTCCTTTAAAGGAGGGCTTTGCTGACGGGAGCTCGCCTGAGATTCCCAGCCCAAGTACAACAGACGCAGTGACTTTAGTATTGTTTTCTCATTATAAATAGAACCAGAAGTCGTTGTAGGAAAGTACGAAAACTGTCAAGATTTTAATGATGTCTTTCCATTCTTTTTTCTGTGCATCCCCAGATTTTTACACAATTCAGATTTGTACCTTTTTGTTTGTCCTTTTAATACCATATGATGAGTATTACTTTGTGTCATTAAAAAAATGGGAACAGGGCCCAGCCAGCGTGGCTCAGTAGTTGAGTGTTGACCTAAGAACCAGGAGGTCATGGTTTGATTCTGGTCAGGGCACATGCCCAGGATACAGGCTCCATCCCCAGGAGGGGTGATGCAGGAGGCAGCCAGTCAATGATTCTCTCTCATCATTGATGCTTCTCTCTCTCTCCCTCTCTCCCGCTCTCTCTCTCTCTCTCTCTCTTCCTCTCTCACTCTTGCTCTCCCTTCCTCTCTAAAATCAATAAAAATATATTTTTAAAAATTAAAAACATAAAAATGGGAACAGGATCCTTTTGGGGTCCTGCTTACACACCCATATTGAAGGTGCAGGGGGCAGCTTCATGACATTTCTCTTCTGGAAAGCTATCACTTGTGGGAAAACAAGTGCTCTCATGCATGTTGTGGGGGTTTAAATATCTACAAGCTCTCTGGAATAGAGGCAACCTGGCATTATTTATCAAATTACGAAGCATATATCTTTTGAGGCAGCAATTCCTCTCTAGAAATTTTCTGTAGAGATGTACATATGCCCAATGACACAGGCATAGCTACTCTTCTTGAGAAACCAAGATGGCGGCATAGGTAAATGGCTGCCTCGCACAACAATTTCAAAACTACAACTAAAAGGCAAAACAGACATCATCCAGAACCACAGGAAAGCTGGCTAAGTGGAAATTCTACAACTAGAAGGCGGGGAGGGGGGAAGCACACTGAGACTCAGAGGAGCTGTAGAAGACAGAGGTACCAAGGTGCGAGCGTGCGTAGAGGGTGGGCAACTGAGTACGTGGCTGGCTTTCTCAAGCAGGAGGGAGACAAAAGCTCCTGACTACAATGAAGTTCAGTTCCAGGCAAGACTCCGGGGACCCAGACTCATCAGGGAGAAACTGAACTGTCTGGCAACAGGGGGAACTCAAGAGCAGCTTTCTCTCAGAGGTGCTTGCAGCGATTACTGCGGGACACTGAGACACAGGGGCCACATAGGGCAGGGCTGAGGGGAAACCAATGCTATCTGCTCCTCCCTGAGACTCCGCCCCATCCAAGCTGAGCACAAAGGCTTTTGTAAGTCTTATCTCATAAAGGCATCTTCAGCACAGAAGTTCTCCCAGCTTAGACACAGCCAATTGGTCTGGAGGTCAATTCCTGCCAGGGATACCAACAACAATCAAGGTTTAACTACAAGACTGTGCACACAGCCCACAAAGGGTGCACCAAGTGTGTCTACCTTAGGTTACTGGGAGGCTGAGCCACTGGGCCCTATAGGATACCTACCACACAAAACTACTCAGGTAAGAAGCCAAAATGCAGAGACAAAGAAACAGATCACGAATGAAAGAAATGGAGGAAAGCAAACAACTGGATATAGAGTTCAAAACCATGGTTATAAGGTTTTTCAAGAATTTTCTAGAAAAAGCTGATAAATTTAGCGAGACCCTCAAGGACATAAGAAAGGACCAACTAGAAATTAAGCATACACTAACTGAAATAAAAGAAAATTATACAGAGAGCTAACAGCAGACTAGAGGAACGCAAGAATCAAGTCAAATAATCAATGAAATACAAAGAAGCAAAAAACACTCAACCAGAAAAACAAAAAGAAAAAAGAATCCAAAAATGTGAAGATAGTGTAAGGAGCCTCTAGAACAACTTCAAGTGTGCCAATATCAGAATAATGGGGGTGCCAGAAGAAGAGAGAGAGTGCAAAATACTGAAAACCTATTTGAAGAAATAATGACTGAAAACTTCCCCCACCTGGTGAAAGAAATAGACTTACAAATCCAAGAAGCGCACAGAACCCCAAACAAAAGGAATCCAAAGAGAGACCATACCAATATACATCATAATTAAAATGCCAAGAGCAAAAAAACAAAAAATAGAGAATGTTAAAAATAGTTAATTACCTACAAGGGAGCACCCATAAGATTGTCAGCTGATTTCTCAACAGAAATGATGCAGGCCAGATGGGAGTGGCAAGAAATATTCAAAGTGATGAATGGTAAGAACCTACAACCAAGATTACTCTACCGAGCCAAAACCAGTTTGGCTCAGTGGATAGAGGGTCAGCCTGTGGACAGAAAAGTCCCAGGTTCGATCCCAGTCAAGGGCATATACCTTGGTTGCTGGCACATCCCCAGTAGGGGGCATGCAGAAGGCAGCTGATTGTTGTCTCTCTCTCATTGATGTTTCTAACTCTCTATTGTTCTCCATTCTTCTCTGTAAAACATCAATAAAATATATTATAAAAAAAAAAAAGATTACCCAGCAAAGTTATCATTCAGAATTGAAGGTCAGATAAAGAGATTTGTAGATAAGAAAAAGCTAAAGGAGTTCATCACCACCAAACCAGTATTATATGAAATGATGAAAGGTATTTTTTAAGAAAAGGAAGAAGAAAAAGGTAAAGATAACAATTATGAACAACAAATACATATCTATCACCAAGTGAATCTAAAATCAAGTGAATAAAAAATCTGATGAACAGAATAAACTGGTGAATATAATAGAATCAGGGGCATAGAAAGGGAGTGGACTGACAATTTTCAGGGGGAAAGGGGTGTAGCGGTGTGGGAAGAGACTGGACAAAAATCGTACACTTGTGGATGAGGACAGTGGGGGAAGGAGGGAAGGGTAGAGGGTGGGGTGGGAACCGGGAAGAGGAGAGCTATGGGGGAAAAAGGAGAAATCATTGTAATAATCTGAACAATAAAAATTTATTAAATTTTAAAAAAGTTATTCTTCTCAGCATTGTTTATAGTATATGGAAAGCACTCTAAATATCCATGAACAGGGGAGGAGTTTTAAAAAATGTGGTACATCCACCCAGTGGACTATTATGCAGCCATAACCAAATAGATGAGGATGCTCATCATATAACAACTTAGAATGTTCTCTAAAATAGCCTGGGAGGTAAAAGGAAAAGCAACAACATGAAGAAGGAGCAGAACAGTGTGTAAAGCATGCCATCATTTGTAGGGAAAGTCATGGTTTCAATATTCATAAAACTTTGTTCTAGTTGAGAAAAAAACTGAATGGCTAAGGAAAAGCTGTGGGAGGGAGACTTCACTATAGCTTTTTATCTTTTGAATTTGTGCTATGTGAATGTATTACCTATTTAAAAAAATAAATTTAAAATTTTAGATAGACAAAGGTTGCCATTTCCAATCTGCTATGTGCATAGCTCTGTACAATTCAAGGAAACCTAGTCTTAAAAATCACCCTGTTCATTTCTATATCCTAAGCTGCCTCGATTAAAAGAGAGCCCTAAAATGGAAGGTAGACAGTCACTGTCTTTGAAATCTTTAAACATTTTTAAATAAAAACAGAATAATGCATTCTGTGATTTAATTGTTTAAAATTGAAATGCAGTAAACTGTAAGTCTGTATAAATAAAACATTCACGGGCTTCATTAGCATGTGCATTGGGACAAAATCTTTAGGCCTCAGAATTGTGGAAATATTTCCTAACATTTGAGATATGCCAAGAAAGAGATTCAGAAATCAGATTTCATATTATACAAATTCTTCTTGCTCATGAGTCTGATTTACTTGTATCAATCAATTTAAGTGATTCACAATTTATGAGCTATTTTAAGTGATTGAACTAAAACCTGGAGCTATATTATCCTCTCCTCACTCTTCAGCCCAATCTGTGAAAATAGCATTGGAATTATTAGATCAAACCATATAAAATTAGTGTTGTGTCAATGGCCCAATAGAAGCAATTTTAAGATTCAACCTAATATTTTTCATTATCATGATGTTGTAGCCTATAGCTACCTAACAGGGATGCTGTTAGTTGCCTGTCCAAGATCTATTTCTCTTTTCCCTGCTGTTAGCAGAACCCCCATTTAATTATTACGTAGGAAGGTAGTAAATTTCACTTCAACTAAACTATATACATGAAATTCCCACTTAGTTTGTGGATGATTGCCTTAGGTTTGGGCATGTGTATAATTCTAGGCCAATGTGATAAAAGAAAAGACAGATAAAGTCTTCCGAGAAAGATTCCTCTTCCACGGGACATTTGCAGGCCCAGATGGACTGCTCAGAATTTCCGTAGTTATCTTGCTACTACAAAAGAAGCAAGTGTGCAGACAAAATGGACATGCTAGCAGGGAAAAAGGAAGGAAGTTGTGTAACTCCATATGATAGTTCTAAGTGGTTGACAACTCTTTAATTCCCTGACCTTGTACTTCTTGTTATGTGAAATAATATTTCTCCTTATTATTTAAGTCATTTTTGAACTGGTTTTTTTATTACATTCCAAATAGCAATAGACATTCCTGGCAAATATTTTCACTACTTTACATGGTATGAAACCCAGGTCTTGTAAAAGCTCAAATAGTTTCGTTGTATTCCTGGAATCAAGATTACTGTATTTTAAATCATAAAAGTAAATGCCTCCTCAACCTCTTTAACCCTTAAGCAAATGCAAATGAAAACCACATTGAGATACCACTTCACACCACTAAAATGGCTATAATAAAAAAAATAGGAAATAACAAGTGTTATCAATGATACAGAGAAATTTGAACCCTCACACATTGCTGATGAAAATGTAAAACAGTGCAGTCACTTTGAAAAACAATTTGGCATTTCTTCAAAAAATTAAACATAGAGTTACCTTATAACTCAGCAGCTCTACACCTAGATATATTATCTAAGAGAACTAAAAACATACATCCATACAAAAACTTAGCCAGGACTATTCATAGCAGCATTATTCATAATAGCCAAAATGTAGAAACAACTCCAATGTCTATCAACTGATGGATGAATAAATAAAATGTGCCATACATATATAATGGAATAGTATCTGGCAAAAAAAAGAAATGATGTACTGATACATGCTACAACAGAATAAGTCTTGAAAACACGTTAAGTAAAAGAAGTCAGATACAAAAGATTACATGGTGGGTGATTTCACTTATATGAAATGTTCAGAATAGGCAAATCCACAGAAACAGAAAGTAAGTTAGTGGTTTCTGGGGGCTGGTGGAAGGGGGAAATGGGAAGTGACTACTAATGGAAATGGACTTTCTTTTTTGGGGTGGTAAAAATATTCTGGAATTTGACAGTGTTGATGGATGCACAACTCTGAATACACTTAAAACTACCTACTTGTACAATTTAAAAGGGTAAATTTCATAGTATATCAATTATATGTCAATAAAGCTATTATGAACAATTCAAGAAATAAATATCTCAATTATAATGGTTTTAAACAATCCCAGAATTACCATATAACTAAGAGCCACCCTTCAAAAATACATATGGCCAATTTGTTAAAAGAAATACTATTTTTATCTAATTAGATCTGCATTTTTGCAGTCATTTAAGCAAAAATGATTGAAGATACTGTCCACAATAGACTATAAACTTCATGAGGGCACTGTCCATATCTATGTCTCAGTACCAGCATGTCCAGCTGGACTGCACATATTACAGAATGACTGAATGAATGGATCTTAGTGCATTTTCTTTTTTTTCTTTTTTTAAAATATATACTTTAATGATTTTTCACAGAGAGGAAGGGAGAGAGATAGAAAATTAGAAACATTGATGAGAGAGAGACATCCATCAGCCGCCTCCTGCACGCCCTCTACCGGGGATGTGCCCGCAACCAATGTACGTGCCCTTGACCAGAATCAAACCCAGGACCCCTCTGTCTGCTCTATCCACTGAGCCAAACCGGTTTTGGCAGTGCATTTTCTTATGAGCAATTCTGGCTTTAGTCCCTAAAATAGCCCTCTGTTTACTTACCTGTAAAGTGGGGCTACAGTAGTAATTACCTTATAGGATGGATTAAATGAGGATTAAGTGGAGTGTAAAATTAAGTGTAAAATTCCTGGGACGTAATAAGAGTCAATAAGAGGTAGTCATTGCTAATTTGTTTTGTTGTTATTATTATGACTATTACTGTATTTAGGGACCTTATATTTGCTCATCCTAAGAGATAGAAAAATCTTGAGTGATTACTTTTAAAATATTTATTATTACAAAATTGAAGAAGGTATTGACAATTTTCAGATTCTGAAATAAAAATAATTGGAAATTCAGATTCAGTAATCATGATTTTACAACAGTCTATGTATACATTAAAAAACCAACTAAGCTATAATAGATTTGAATTTCTACAAATTATTTAAAATTTCACTTTTCTAAACTTGTATTTTTTGATACTCCATTAGCTTAAAAATATCAAAGACCTTTTAGTTAACTGATCAGCTTTCAGCCTGTGCTACAAGTTTTAAATTGTCTCCTTCATCTTTCTCTTTCCCCACTTATTAAGTTGTAACACACCTTTAAAGTAGGGCAGTGTTTTTCACTTTGCATGAAGTTTAACATCAAATATTGTGAGAAAGGACAAGGAAAGTGGAAAGTTCATAGTTTTCAAGTGCATTCTTCCAGGTTTCAACCCAGGTTTTGAGCATTTATATGTACCGAGTTTCCATTAGATCAATATGCTTCATTAGTCTTCTTGTTTGCTCTTGTGGAAAAAAAAAAAAATACAATGGCCAGGGAAGAAGTGGGAAAGAGGTGAATAAGTAAGTAATTTGCTGGAGAGATTAGAAAATCTGTTAGAATTAATTTTATGTATTCACATCAACTACCTACTATTCCTCACTTCACCCACACAAATAGAGAGCCTTCTAATACCAGGCATTAATAGGATTAGTTATCACCGAACTGGGCCAGAAATAATGGATGACAACCTCACCATCCCTCCTATCAATTCCTTTTTCTTTGTTCTCATTATCAGTAAGACCTACCTCCCAGTGTGAAGAAACTTCCTAACAACTAGGAAAGTAGGATGTTTCTCTGCTGAAAGGTTACATGTTGTTTATGGGTTGGGTTTTCTATAGGAGAGGGGCCCTGTGGAGACGTATCCCTCATTCCCTCCAATTTAATCCCCTCATTCAGTTCAGATTTTGGTTTCCTCCCTCCTTTATCTAACTTTTTAATTCCTCTCTTCTTTTCCCTTTCTTCCTATTTCTCACCTCCATTTTATTCCTTCCTATCTCTTTTATCACATAATCATTTTTTTCTTTCTTTTTTTTCAATTACAGTTTATATTCAATATTATTTTGTATTAGTTTCAGGTATATAGCATAGTAGTTAGACAATCATATACTTTACAAAGTATTCCCCCTGACATTTCTAATACCCACCATACATGGTTCTTAGAATGTTATTGCCATGACAGTTTTATTTACCAATTTATAATTCTCAATCTCATTACTTTTTCCACCCAGTCCTCTAATGGCCCCCTCTCTGGCAACCATCAGGCTATTCTCTGGATCTATGAGTCAGTTTCTGTTTTGTTCATTCATTTAGTTTATTCTTTAGAGTCCACATACCACACATCTTTAAAGTGTATTTAATGTTTCTCAACAAAGTGACAACATCTTGATTCTGAAATTCTGAAGTCCTGACACTGAATGTCATTTTGCCTGAAGAGAGATGGGTTTAATGTGAAGAACAACAGGTAGCCCAGCATTCCTTCTTATCTCCTCGCACAAGAGATGTGTTATAGAGCTTAATTTATTATATACACAATTTATGTATACATATATATTAAAGAACTTTCTAGGTCTCTGTAGGGTACTTTGAAGTCCCTTCCTCGTGTTAATTTCCCTACTAATCCAGATGCCACTGCTCTTTGTGACATTTCGGAGAGGTCACTGAGCACCATCCTTATAACCCTCCGAGAGGAACAATGGCATGCCAGTGCGGGACCATTTTTTTCTTATTACCTA